>BRDA01009602.1:37898-63807 GCA_036984385.1 Crenuchus spilurus
TTTTTTTTTTTTTTTTTTTTTTTTATATACACAAAAAAACGCGCCAAACACCCTAGTCTGGCCTAGAATCCAAGCGGGGGATTTTCCCCTGACGAAAAATTTCACTGCATCCGCGCTTCCAGTGCTAGATTCTTACTGGCTTTTTCTAACTGGTTCTGTCATCTTGTGAGGCTTTCATGAGCTCACAACCAATTTGTTGATGGATGCATTTGTCAGATTAAATAGTTTTCATTTATAGATATTTCTTTTGTAGTCCTTCTGCCATCTTTCGTGTCTTCTGGGCAGATGTTACATACTTCAGTTGAATTTGTAAATCACTCGAGAAGAACATGAACTATGTTTAACATGGTTTATTTAAGTTTTCAACATCTTTTTAATATTCGCTACATACTGTAGCGTCGAAGAAGAGAATAAAGAAAACGGATGAGATATTTACATACTGAATGCTCTTTTACTGCTCTTTTAGTAAAAACGAAAGTGCAGTAGCAAACGCTCACTGCTTTACAACATGAAAGTACGACCAAGACAAACATTAACGGTAACTTAACTAAAACACACTAAAAATAACTCATAGAGACTAGACTACAACTAACAATCATTACACATACAAAAATCCCCTCTTAAAGACCCCAAATAATTACAAAATAGACCCCATAAACACACAAGAGAACATTATGCAAATACCGTATGACACGCAGCCATCTGATTGGCCGACACCCCCAAGAGCCGCTACAATACTTTTCTACCATCAATCAAAAAAAAAAACAAACAAAAAAACACACCTCCCCCCCGACCCAAAATTTTGGTGAAAAAGGATGATCACCAATTTTTTTTTTTACTTGGCCTTATTTGCCTTCATTTGATGTATTTACTAAACACAAAGCCAAAAAAAACAAATAATGCACAGTATGAAGTTTTAGTCTTACCTCATCTTGTTCTCTGGCCTCCGTGACTTCGCTGGGGGCTTTCAACACAGACCTTTGCCTCAGCTCAGGTTTGGACTCCACCTTGGGAGCTGGCTTGGCGATGGCTTTAGGTTCTGGTTTAGGCACAGGTTTGGGTTCAGGCTTAGGTGCAGCTTTGGGAGCTGGGCTAGGTTCTCGTCTCTGGGCTGGGCTAGGGCTAGTTTCTTGTTTCAGACTCGGTGTAGGTTCTCGTCTTGGAGCTGGGCTAGGTTCTCGTCTCAGAGCTGTGGTGGTTTCTCGTCTCGGAGCCGGGCTAGGTTCTCGTTTTGGAGCTGGGCTAGGTTCTCGTTTAGGTAAAGGCTTAGCTTCTGCTTTGGCAGGTGCTTTCCTCTCCTCCCTGGCTTCCACCTTGGTTTCAGTCATCAGGGCAGGATGCTCAGGTGCTGCCTCCCTGTCTTCAGCAACTTTGGGTTCCTGAGTCGCTTGGGCTTTGGATGGCACTTTAGGGATGGGATGAGAAGCAGGTTCTTCATCATTAGTGGAGATGAGGCTGGTCCGTATTGGTTCTGTGGCAGCAGCTGGAGCAGGTTCTGCTGCTTTCGGCTCCATATCTGTCTTCTGCAGAGGCTTAATCTCCATGTCGGAGCCCTGCTCGGCTTTGACACTCTGACGGCTGGGAGTACGGGATGGGACTTTACTGATGGGGGCTGGAGGCTCTTCCTGGGCTGGAGCTGGAGCAGCAGATGATGGCGTTGTAGGACGGCTACTTGGCTTGCTACCTGGCCGGCTTCCGCCTTTGCTACTGCTACCGCTACCTCTGGTTCTGTCCCCGTTCCAGCTACCAGGGGTGAGAAAGTTGGGATCTGGGGCAGTGGTAAGGGCAAGGCCAGGTGATGGTGTGCGTGCTGGACTTGCCTTTGGCCTCAAGCTCTCCATCTCATGCATGAAGGGGCTCTCAGGAGGTGTGGGCATGGTCTCCTCTGCCAACAATGGCTCATGAATGCCTGTGTCAGCATTCTCATTGCTCTTGGCAATCTCCTGAAGTGCTCGCTTCTTCAGGTATTCTGGACCTGAGGGGAATAAAAGAATATACTGTTGATCAGCTCTCCATGCATTTTTATTAATGAATCATTTTCACAGGAACAAGTTTAAACCTTTAATCAATTACTGTTATCTAGCATTACGTTTTGTAAATGCAGTGGTCTTCTTTGATTATTTGTCCTCAAGCACATTGTTCAATATAGCCCTTTTTAGACTTTTTGAAAAACTGCATTCTTTGTCTGTCTGAATGGCATGTTGTTCACACTTAACCCTATTTATTAAATAAGACTAAAATAAATTACTGAACATACTTAAATAGCTAGCTAAGCTTAAAATATCAAGCAGTTCAATCAAATTGTATGTCAGATATGTCAATTTTTCTAAATAGGCTTTATATCTGGTAAGGTATACAGAGAAAATCAGAATATCTTTATTGTCACTATACCATGTATAATGATATTAAGATGACATACTTTGCAGTGTTACAGACAAAAATGTAAAGAAACTAAAATAAAAATTAAAATGATAAGAAACATGATAAAAGAAAACAGTAACACCCAACAGACCTTATGTCAGTAAACAGTAAACAAAAAAAAAAATTCCAAAAATATTCCGGAGCAAAAAAAAAATGCACATTGCACTTGCATCAGTAAATCGTAAAATATTGCACAGTTCCATGTTATATTTAAAAATTATTAAAAAGAGCTTATAATAAGTTATTCAGTGCCCGAAACGCAGTGGGGTAAAAGCTATTTCTGAGCAGGGTGGTCCTAGTTTTAATAATTCTGTACCGTCTGCCTGACGGTAACAACTCCAAGAGATGGTGACTGGGGTGAGAATCATCCATAACAATTTTGTGGGCTCTCTGAAGACAAACAAGTTGTTACACTTTAAATATTCTTTGTGTCACAAGCTTCAAACGCCACATTCATACTGTACATACATTTATTATTTCATCGCTTACTTTTCTTTCACTTTAGACAGATCCCTCTGCTTGCTAAACCATACAACAGACCATGTGTTACTGTGAAAAACATCTTCGGCTGACATTATCATCATTTTCCAGAATAAGTGCTGTCATTAATATGCTTTTAGATGTTTTATTTCTGTGCCGTCAAATGTTCACTTTGTGTGAAATTAGGAAGAAACACACTGTTGAATTTGGGGATGACTCGTGATCATATTTACACCTGCTATTCACTTCTCACAATCTCACATGTGTCCCTGCAGAATCCTTGACAGAAACCATTAACCTAAATTTAACAACTAATAGAATCAAATAGCTAGAGATCAAATGAAGTTGTCAGATTTATATATAGAACGATGTCTATACTGCATCTTTACTGTTGAAATACAAGCCATAGCAACTGAACAGCTGACATTCAGATTGTAACTGATTGTTAACTCCCTCAAGAGCTTTACAGTGAATGATACAAACTGTTTCTGAAATATTGACATTTATCAGGATTATACTTCACATCTCAAATGAGATGTATTACAGGAGCATGGCATGAAATAAATATGAAGACATAGAATTTGTTTTGCATATGAACACCCACTGTATGCAGCCTGTAGAGGATTGGGCACCAGTATGTTCTGCAAAAATCCTGAGTGGACATTTGTTCAGCTTGTAAGGACTCCCCCAACTTTGGAGTGATGTATGCTTCCCTTCCCTCATCTGTGTGTTCTGGAAAAGTCCACAAAGGCTGTCTGTCCAATGGCCTTCGCCATAATGACAATAGCGGCGCGCCATCATGGGGCTTTTGCCGAGATAACCCAAGTCCTGACTCCATTCCAAACTATATTTTTTTAAGTTTGGATGAAAACATCTTACTGAATTAGGCAAAATACAGAGTAAATAACCAGAACAGACATAATTAACATAAACCATCTTAATCACAGCCTGTTAAATTACGTCATGTTGTGTAAAATGAATAACAGCTATTTTGGCACACAAAACTGTAATGATGTCTCAGCACAAAGGTGTGAAAAGTAAAGCTCGAGGGCCACAGGTGCTGATCCTTCACCCCGTAACTCTTTTTTTAGACACCCAAAAGGTGACAACCCTAGAGATGAGCCTGAGGCCTGGATTAGGCTGCATAGACTTTCACTGCATATGCTGAACAAAATAGTGATCTAAATTATGCTAATCGCTAGTAGTGTTGCACCAAGAAAAAAAAAAGTATTGAAACGTTTCAATGCTCAAATTTAGCAATTAATTCTATTATCTAACATTCAATACTTTATATTACAAATAAGCTGCAGCAATTTAACACAATATGTTTGCTGACATCTGAAGATCCATCCATCCATCCATGCAACTTTAATCCATACATACTGTTGTGTACGGGTTCAAGAAAATACAAATAACAGACATGTTAGTTAAAATGTAGATAAATGTCTGTTATATTAAATAAACTTAAATAAACATTTGGATAAAGACAGTGGGTTTTTTTTTTTTTTTTTAATTTTATTAATTCATTTTTTGCTAATTTTATCCCTTTCCCTATATAATAGTAGATAGTTATCCCATCCCATCCATTAGGCCTCTCCCCATCACTTTTTCAATGTCCCTGACTCTAGGAGAGTAAAGACAAGCACAAGTCTCCTCCGTTGCGTGTGATACAGCCACCACCTCTTTTTGAACTACCACTGATACACCAACACTGGGGAGCCAACATGCTCGGAGGAAAGTGCAGGATTCCCAGTGATAGGGAGAAACAATGCCATCTACCTGCCCAGAGAGCACTGCCAATTTTTGCTCTCTTCGGCCCTGGCTGTTGATGGCAAACAGCATGACTGGGATTCAAACTTGCGATCCTCTGGTCATAGTGTCAGCGTCTTAGCCTGCTGAGCCACTCTGGGCCTAAAGACAGTGGTGTTTTTAATTTAGAACCAGAGTACTGATCTGGTATTGAGTATCACTTGGTATAAGTATTGGATTTCTGGTATTATAACCACCTAAAAAACCTAAAAAAAAAATTTTTTAAACAGTAGTTCTGTTGGGGGTGCATTGTGGATTGTTGGTTAGCATATTTGCTGGATTGATTTCCCATCTGAGTGGAGTTTCCATGTTCTACCCATGTCTTGGGGTTCCTCTCACAGTCCAAAAACAAGGAGGTCAGGTGAACTGAGTACTGTAAAATTGTGTGAGTGTGAGTGTGTGCCCAGTGGTAGACTGGTGCCCTGTCCTGGGTTTGTCTCTTATAGTGGTATTCTCTGCCCTGTGCCCGATGAAGGGGTATGTTCTCACCGTGACCCTGACGAGAATTTTGCCCTTACCCCAAAAACAGTTGAAGTGAAGTGCACTCTTTTCCTCTTTTCATGGTGCCCGTGGAGCAGTTGGAGTTTAGATAACTTGCACAAGAGCATTTCAGTCACTTCCTGCATGTTTTTCACTGGAAGTAGCTAATAAGCAATGGCAGATTACACTTCACTAGGTTAACAATGTATGAACTGCATGAAATTGTGACAAACTGTTCAAATTAAAATCTAAATTTCATTATACGGGATCCTGCTACAGTAACCCACAGAACTGATGTATTTCTAGTTACCTGGTTGATAGAATGAAGGTGAGAGTTCTCTGGCCACCACTCGTGCAATACTGGACTCATTGTTAGATGCCTGAGCAGCCTGATCTGCAGCCTCTCCTTTGCTCTTAGCATGGGCAGTCCTGCAGAGAAAAGAGTTTATAGTCATTTATTTATCCCTACATAAAGCACAGATGTAGCACTTCCACTGTAATGAGTGAGATAAGCTCACACTTAAACAGAGTAACTTGCAGGACAACTTGCAGGACAAGGTCAGCACATCTCTGAATTGCTTTTATGCAGATGTTATATAAGTCTAATAACTGTACAATTAATACTTGATTCAATTCACAGTAGTACAGTTTAAAGATAAAAAATAAAGATAGAGTAGAAGTTGCAATATTCCAAACATAAGCTCAGGGGAACATTTGCTCTATAAATGTAATCTGATATGGCAGCATTTCAGAACTGCTCCACATAAGGAAAGCTCTGTTTACCATATTCTCTCCCTGCGTGTTTATCTTTGTAGCTTGTTTGTGTAGTATGTTGTACAGAAATGAATCAGTTTTTAACTAGTCTCATTAGTTCTATTTGAACCTCTGCATCAGGCAGGTCACCTAGTGAAATTTTGGTACCACTATCACACAGATAATTTACACAAACCATTTAAACTAAATAATGTAGCTTAATGTCAAATTCATGCTGCATTATGGTCATTACATGGAGTCACAGAGTGGCCAGCAGAGGACACTGTGATGTCTGCATAAAAGAAAATTCCTAATTATAGAAGCTATAAATAAGACACAAAACTATTAGTTGGAATAATGAGTCATAATTTGAATATGGGGTCGATATCAATCATTTAGTTTTTCAATTTAATGACAAATAAGTTAATATACCAGTCTCCAGTATATTGTGTGTTCTGAACTATAACTATGATTAGATGGGCAGAACTTGGACAAAGCTTGTTTTATGTCAAAAGTGACGTAAAACCATAATGTCATTTGATATGAGATATTTCACATTGACAGCTCAGTGACCCAGCCAGAGACATTCTGTAGGATCCTGAACGTTTCACATTTGTAAGTACAGGCAGGAATGTTTTATATTTTATATTTGAAGAAAAGATTTTTTACTTATGATGTTTTACTTGTGATGTTTTTTTAATCTGTTTTAATCTAACAATGTAACTTATTTGTGTCTTTTTTAAATATGTTACTGATACATATTTTAAATGTATTGTCTATTTTATATGCTGTTTGTATTTTTTTGGTATTGGTAAAGCGTCTTTGAGTGTCATGAAAAGCGCTATATTAAATAAAATGTATTATTATTATTTTTTATTATTAAGATATTGCTGTGCATAACTCCCTGATTTGTATTAAGAAAGAACTTGTTGTTACATAATATAAATTGAATGTAAAAGTAATTCAAAGTAAATAATTGTGATTGATTGTGCAATTAATTTTAAACTGCATAGCAAACATAATTTCCAGGCACATTTTTGATCTTCATTTGCAAACCAAGGCCTCAAACCAGATTTCATGAAGGCCATTCGTTGGGGCTCCTGCTATAGTAACGCACAGCCACGGTGCTCCAAGACATTCCGCGCCATCTTTATTTGGAAGATGGGACAGCAGTTGTCTGCACTATTTATAAAGAGCAAAGCCCCTCAGCACAAAAGAATCCCACCTCGTTCCCTGTTCAGGTAGTAATGGAAATCTGTAAAACTCCCAATACGACACAAAATGGCTTAAGATCCAGCCTGGCTGAGTTGGAGTGTTTTAACTCTGTGTGCAGAGGTCAGGTGTTTGGTGAGAGTTGCGTAGTGCTGGCTTATTATTAGCAGGAGAGGCCATACTCTTCAGGCATTGAGCTGGAGTAGAAATAAATTATTTTAACACCCAGATCCTGTCAGTGAGATATGACCAAGGCCGTTCTGGGGGAACCACTCTATTACCTTGGCTGTAGAGTGGAGAACAGTTTATTCTTATCAAATAGGTTCACTATAATAGAGCTTTGCAGAAATACAGCACTCTCCAGAACAGCAATAAAATGGCATCAAAAGATGGCCTGACCTCTGTAGTTGACCTTTTTTAGGAATATGACTGTAATAAAAACTGAATTACACAGCTTTACTTATCAGAAATAAAATGTAATTATGCCAAGAATACTTGGGTTTTCAAGATCATGGAGATTCCTAAAGGCCTTTGGTTGGGTCTCAGTTCTAAGCATATACATTACTACATAATTACATTCTATTTAACTCTTTCTAACATGGTGTTACAGACAAAAACAGTGCTGTAGTGTTTGAACTGGACAGTTGGAGCATTACAGATTGTGATTACTCTGGGAATACTTGACATGCTGTAACGTTAGCCTGAGCTCTAAATAGCCACATCCCCTTTAAGACACTGTTTAGAAGCCACTTCCCAATGGAACCATTAGAAGTTCTCTCAGCTCCCTGTAGTGGATCTTAGATCTACACCTGTCCACAAGCAGTCAGCAAAAGCCCAGCCTCCCTCAGAGGTTATTTAGCTTGTAGGTGATTGATACTGTGATACAGCTGGCTCCTGCTATAGGAAAACTGTCACCGGACCCTGTTATCCATTCCTTGTAGGAAACATAGAACACTATACAGTGACATGTTGGCAAATAATCACATTTACATCATTTTCCACTTGACCCTAAATGTAGCCACTCAGACGAGACATGTTAAGAGTTTCTAAGTGGTTTTAGTTTTGTATTGGAGCTACAAGGCTAATGAAGCTAACAAATGATAGAAGGTTATGCACCACCAAAACTAAACAGCTACGTTATTTCTGACACTGTATAAAACACTCTTATCTCCTAAAATAAACAGAAGTGCACGGCATTGATGAAAAGAGTAGCAGCAGGCATCTTGAAACACATTTATTTCTATTTATGTACAGATAACAGCATGGCATGTAGTTTGCACAGAGCTAATTAACATATATTAGCATAGATAGCAAATATTAACATAATATTTTTGTATAGAGTAAAATAATGTGGAGTGCTAGTGCACCCCTTAAAAATGAGAATATTATGAAAAAAATGTAAAAAAAAAAGTGGATTATTTAAAAAAGATAAATGGTTGTATATTTTATATTTATTACACATGACATTCAAGCCTATTTGCTTTTTTGTTTTTGTTGATAGCATTCATTCGCTTCGTCAAATTTCAATATTTGTGCATGACAAAATTATACACAGTCATGTGAAACACAAAGTGCACAGTAAAGGTGTCCTTTATTTTTCACATGATTGCAAAATCATTAGTAACAGCATACAGATTCTTGAGTAAAACTCTGATGCTAATATTTCTGGGTGAAGGTCAATGAGTCTGGATGCAGAATCCTTTTAACAATTTTCTCTAAGACAGCCTGATGAAGTGGATATAGACAGCACAATGGGGTTCTCTAAACCCTAATCCTGCTTTATTCTTAGCCCCCAGGGAGAATCTTTAGCTCCAATTATCTTTTAATACAACTTTATGACTAAAGCCTTCATGGTTAGAGCGGGAGGAACATTAGAGTCTGCAGGTTTCCAGCTCAGTTTGGCGTAAGAGGATTTACTGCAGTGATCTCATAAACACTCTTAACAATTTCAACCAACACAGTCACTTATCAAGGCACAGAAGAGAAAACGTACTAGAGTTCACTATGTACTGTTTAAACCACAACACAATTCAATCCAATAAAGTTACAGAAACTAGCATTAATAAAATAATAAGCTACCTCCTTTTACATTTTGAGATCAGTGAACATCTAATAGTAAGACAATACAACAATAATCTACAGTGGACCCTTGGTTATCGTTTGCCCTGGTTATTGTACAATTTGGTTATCCACAACTTTTTTGGGGAAAATTTTGTCCCCGTTATCGTTCATTAGCCCGGTTTTCATCAGCATTGGCTTTGTTTCTCATTGATAATGCTCAAAACAAACTAAAACACATCAGATTAAAGCAATGGTGCCTGAAAATTGTTGTGAAAACAAATAGTGGCCGAGAACCATGAGAACGTGTGTACAAAACAAAGGCTGCTGGCTGAACCATAGCAGCACACTCTAAAATGGAGCGTAAGCCTGTAAGAGTGATGTTAAATGTTCATTTATCCATTTCATTAGTCTTTTATATTTATTTTTCATTGTGTTCTGTATGTAAAACTATAGTTATTCTATATAAAAAGTATTTTTTGTTAATATTTTGGAGTGTCTGGAACAGATTACTTGGATTTACATTTTTTCTTATGGGAAATATTGTTTTGCTAGGTTTGCTTGTTGTCAGCAAGTGATGCAACATGAAGTGATGGTATTCTTTAGACTGTTGTGAAGTTGTGTAGTGCATGACCATCCCAGGTTACTTTAAAATACATACACATAAGGCCTGGCCCATTCCGTTCAACTGTATTCTAACATCTCTCAACATCCACTACCTCATGCTCTTCACGGGTAGGCACCTCCCTTCATCAGTGTTTCACTGAATTAAGCCCAATGAAAAACACATCTAGAAGACTCAACAATTACTCAACACCCACCTCCAAGCTCACATCATACACCTCTAATATAAGTAACCTTAAACTGTAGACCCATACTGGCCTCCTTAGTCACAAAGACTGAACCTATCCCCACTGGCACAGTTAATGCATGCTCAGTGCCACCAGTTCCATGTGGACTCTACACACTGCATCAACAACCATATAAACTACACACAATACATCAATAAATCTGCATCAACCTCCCTAGTGCCTAAGGTTGTATCTTATCCAACTGTTAAGGCAAAATAAACTAGTATAGTGCCGTAAAAGAATAAACTGTGAAGAGAACAGTGTTTTAAACTGAACCGAAAGCCTGCTTGAACAGAAACGTTTTCAATATGGATTTAAAAGTGTCTTAATAGTGTTTAATCTATATCTTTGGCAGGACTAACTGACTGGTTTCTAGTTATCTGAGGAACTTATAACTACAGTATGTTAAAATAACGTATGCATAGACTTTCAGGGCATTATAACTGCTCAGTATTTTGGGACACAGCTTTTTCAGTTAAAGCAGGGCTGGAATAACAATAAACAATGCCTAATAACCTGAGATAAACAATAAAACCTGAATAAAACATAACACAACCTGATAATTAATGTTAGCTTGAATTGAGCATACTATAATAACAACTCATAATATAAAGGCTTAACCTTAACCAGTGATATCATAAAATTAAACATTAACACAAATTTCAGGGAAAATATGAATGTGTTTGAAAAAGCAAAAAAACAAACAAGCAAAAAATAACAGGCAAAAATTGTGTGGGGGAGTATTGTTGTTATTATCATGCTGCCAAGTAGTGGGTGGAGAGACCTTTTGACAGATGGCACCTCTTAGACAAGCTGCAGCAACTGAGATTCAGCAGAGCTTAAGACCAGTAAAATACTCTTCAATCTCAAATTTTTGGTGCTGCAGCAGCATGTATGTATTCCTGCCTAAAGAAGTATGGCCTAGTCATTACATATATGGCACAGTTTGAAGTTTGCACAGTACTAATGTATAGTCTGGCTAACTTTTCATTTGTTAATATACATCCATTTCTGAAATACAGGCCTGCAACACATTCTAAAAAGTTGGGACGGTAAAGCTTTTACCTTGACTTGCATTAATGACATTATGACTTGCTGATAACAGTTTTTGTCTTTGGTCTGGAGAACACAGCATCAATTTCTTCCCAAAAACATCTGGAATACTGATTTGTCTGATCATAATACACATTTTCATTGTGTAATTGTCCATCTCAGATGCTACTGAGCCAGAGAAGTCAAGGCTTCTTTTAAAGTTTTAACTGTCATTTGTGTATGTAAGTGTACTGTATTGCTATACAAAGGTTTGCCAAAGTAAACTCTTGCCCATGTAGTTATATAACATTTTGATGAACGATGGTTCTTGATGCAGTGCTGTCTGAGGGATCAGAGATCACAGGTGTTCAGTTTAGGCATGCACCCTTGCCCTTTATACACTGAAATACCTCCCAATTCCTTGAACTGTTTCATGAGATTATACACTGTAGAGGGAGAAATATGCAAATCTCTTACAATCTTCCTTTGAGGAATGTGGTTTTTAAACATTTCAATAATTTTCTCATGCATGTGTTGACAAACTGGAGATCCGCTGCCCATCTTTGCTTCTCAAAGACTCAAAGCCCTTTTTCAAATTGCCCCATCACAACTTTTTTGTAATGTGTTGCAGGCCTCAAATGCAGTAATTATGCAAATGTGTTGGTTTAACTCTTTACAAGCCTCTCCTCATGGTTGGTGAGTATATAGTGTAGTTGCCATCTAATACCTGATTTGGTTAATAAATACTTTATTATGTCAAATGAAAGTGCTGGTGTTGAATTTAATAATCTGTATGACGGCATAAAAATTAAGTAAATTTTTAAAATAGAAAGTAGTTTTAATTTTTACTTTTTAGAAGTAAAAGCACAATTACTGTATATTTGTATCTTTTTCACATTGACATTTTATATTAATAGGTCCAGCCTTTTTTGTTCTGATCAGTATGACTTACAGTTCAGAAAAAAGTCATTTTCTATTTGAATAAGTTACTTAACAGTATCAACACAAAAAAGACTTGAAATATGTAACTTTATATGTAAGCGACATAAATATATGCCAGTTTACCTTTTTGAATTGAATTTTTAACACAATTTTTTGGAGATGCACTAATATGTATACATCTAGTGACATCTTGGGCAAATGATGTGCTAAACTTCTGTTAAAGACTAAGCAGTTTGGTGAATGCTGGTGAGATTGTGGGGTAGGGCCCGCAAACCATGCTCATATATTTTGGTTGTGCCCTTATATTCAGTCTTATTGGGAAATGTTAAGAAAGATAATCTCAGAAATTTTAGGTCTGGCACTTGACTCCTCCTTCACCGGGTTGCACCTTGCTATTATAACAAAATCTACAAATAAATGTGATGCTTACCTACTAAAGGTACTTTTAGCAGCAGGGAAAAAAGCGATTACCAACTGCTGGCTGAAAAGAAATCCTCCCACTCCGGACCTCTTTATAGAGATTGTTGGTTATTTACATCGAATGGAAATGATGACATTTTCCTTAAGATTACAGAAAGAAAAAGGGATGTGATACTGGAGGAAGTGGACTAACTATGTAGCACAACTATCTACTAACAAACAATGAACAGAAAAATGTACAAACAATGGTGTATCAAGATATGAATGTAATTCTGTACCTTTGCTGCTGTTTCACTGAGACCTTATGTTGTGTTTTTCAGTGTGTTTTCAATGTGTCGCTGTGTTTTTCAAAAATGCACAAAAAATAAAGTAAAAAAAAAAAGACTAAGCAGTTGTTCTGAAGTTTATAATCTCTGTCAACTAGTGGGAGACACCAAAACTGAGCTAAAAATTTATGACAATGTCCTACTTCACCATTCTGCAATAGAAGACTGAGTATCTGAAGTAACAACATTTGTAGATTTTATAATCATCTACAAATTGCTAAAAAATAATTTTCTTCTGAAGTAAAAATGTGTGGTGTCATAGAAAATTTCATAGCAAACTTTAGTATACAGTAAATGTACTCTGTACACTATAGTACATACTGGACATTACATACACATACATTGTTTCATAGAAATTAATGTTTTGCTATGAATTACAAGAATTAAATATCATTACTTTTTTGTACTTCGTATTAACCACATTTAGTTTATGCTTTACAGCAGCTACTAATGTTGAGAAAAATAGGGCCGGCAAAGTGCTTGAACTCCAGATAAAGGCTAGGTGTTGTACATGTATATACTGCCAATGATGCCACTTATTTACAGGCAGAGTAATATTTATATCTCCTGAAAGATCTGACACCACTGCTGACGCAAGCCTTCACATAGCTCTCCATGAATACAGCTTTAAACAGGAGGACCATAACAACACCCAAGCACACAGTGAGCTCACCGGGTTCCTACAGAGTTCCTGTGCGTCTTCATTCAGTCGCTGCAGGGTTTGTACTATGGAAGAATTAAGTCAATCGTGGTATTAGTTGTTAACTTTTTCTACCAAATACATTTTATTTTAACCCAGCAACTTTTCACCATGCTGGTCTTCTGCTGTACATAAGACAAATGCATTCACGTGAACACCAGACAGTGCTAGACACATTACTTTTCGCCTAAAATGTTATTTTTATCTGGAACAGGATGTAACACAATGTACATTTACAGTTAATTATCCACAGCTATGTATAACAAGTACTGACAAAGATATTAATCTCTAGATGCATATAAGGTGACAAGTAATCAACGCTGCTTAACTGAGAGCACAGTGTAACAACCCCTGTGCTCTGAAGTTAAGAATGGGGCACCCCGGCTCATTGTCAGTGTCTGGGAGCTGGGAGCTATCAGCTGTTGCATTCCCCTGCAATTGTGATACAGCAACAGTGTCTGGCCTTATTTAGGCAGACCTCCTTTCTGACACCACGGCGGTGTGCGTCATTTACACCCAGTGCCATGGCCTCCGAGGAGCCTTGCCTTCCACAGCACACCAGACCCTGCTCAAAATACACTGCCCCAGGCCAACCAGCATCTACCAGCTGAATTCTTTATCTGTGACCTCACCACAGTGCTGGTTAGGAAGTGTTCTAAGGTACAGATAAGAGGTGCTGGGTTCACGTTACATACAAAACAGGCCAGAGAGAATAACTGCAAACAACATCTACATGCATTGTACTAGAGCAGAGCATGCTGTAATAGAGGAACCGTTTTCATAATTAAGCTGATGTGGGCCAACTTCGGTTCCTCCATCTTGTAACAACACAAAACTATATGACGTGTTCAAGCCCCGAGTGGCTCAGCAGGCTAAGACGCTGACACTATGACCAGAGGAGTTCGAATCTCAGTCATGCTGTTTGCCATCAACAGCTGGGGCCCAAGACAGCAAAAATTGGCAGTGCTCTTTCTGGGTGGGTAGATGGCGCTCTCTCTCCCTATCACTTTCACATTGCAATGTCCGCTGGCTCAGGCATCTACTGATTGGTCCATTCAGAGCTGGGATTCCTGTGCTTTCCTCCAAGCGCATTGGCTCCCCAGTGAAGGTGTATCAGCGGTAGTTTGAAAAGAGGCGGTGGCTACATCACACGCAACCGAGGAGGCTTGTGATTGTCTTCACCCTCCTAGAGTCAGGGACAGTGTAAAGTGATGGGGAGAGTCCCCTAGCGGATGGGATGGGTTAATTAGCTACTACCACATTGGGAAGGTTAGAAAATTGGGAAAAAATTATAGATACATTTTTTTTTAATGTCTGTTTTACAAATTGTGCATAAATTTCATGATGACTGTAGTAAAAGATATGGCACATTTCTTCTTCTATTAAAAGCAAAGTAATTTAAGAGTTAACCATTAAAATACAAAAGTAACAACATTTCAATTGTAATTACATAGTACAAATATATTTACATGGTGATTTTATGCAAAAACGGATACTTCCATTCTGCACTGTAGTTCCTAGTTATTTCATATAATGTCATACAATGGCAAAATTGGAAATTATATGTAAAGGAGCAACCAAAACCTTCCTGGACTGGAACCAATTATCCTGTGAAGAAATCAGCTTAAATGGGCCGTGGTATAATCACGTAAATTTGTGTACCTGCATTTTGGCAATTAACATCTTAAATACACAAAGATAGCAGCAAACGTCAGCAATTAACCATAAATGCTCAGTAGAAGAAACAGTTGCATTGCTGGTGATGTGGTATTCATGGGAAATACAAGAAAATGGGAAAGGCCAAGATGAAAAGGACAGGAGCTGCTTAAAGCTGGATTCAGTATCACTTCAGCAAATTATAAATAAACTACAAAAGCTGTTTATTAGCTGTGAAAAAGCTACTCTGCTAGACAGTGCAGAAATCACAAGCATGTGAAGGTGCTGGAATCAGTGCTACAACACAAACCGGCAAATCAATTCTTTTGCATTGAACTTGCCTAAAGGCAACAAACTCTTGGGTTTTGTTATAAATATTAATGAAGAGTTTTGGCTGTAATGCACAAAGTTATTCACAATTAATTCAACGTTGATCAAAGATAAAATGCTTGTAGTCGCCTTCATCATTTGTTAGGAATTACACATCCAAATAACATGCAAAAATGACTTATCACAGATTAGAGAAAACCAAGATCCAGATATGTAACTTTGGGCTCTAAAACAGGGTTAATATATGTTCTTCAAAGGTTCACTGGATCAAGGGAACCAGCACCAGCTTCGGCACCAGCACCTTGCACTGTCTTGGTGAAAAAGTAGCAACAGTTCTGTTATCATCATTATCTAAATATATGATCTGTGACTTCTAAAGACTAAACTACTACTTATTACTGTAAACATGATTGTACAGATACCAAAAGTCTGATATAATTCATATGGAGTGAAAACACTCATTTCAAACAACAGCACCACTGTTTTTGGGCTCTCAGGCCACTTTTCACTGAAGATATAAAGTCCCAGCTGTGACTCAGCCCTAGAACACTGTAAATCTGATATAAATAATAGAATCTATTCTTTCCTTCACATCTAATCTTCTTTTGAATTTCAAGTAAAGTATTATAAAGAAGGCTCCCATTTCAGGCCATTGCCTTTGTCAAGTGTGTCAAAGAAACAAAGGTCTTGAGAAAAGGCACTGAGCCAAACCTTTGTGCTGCTCTGTTTGGAAGTCAGAAGACTGTAAGTAAGAGAAGGAATGAATTTGATGTGATGGAAGACTGCACAATATATCATTTATAAATTGTTATCACAGTATTGCTTTGAAATAGTAAGGTTACAATATGTAAATAAACACTCCAACCAATCACACTGTTTGTCGATGTGTGATATGAGCATCTTAACTTAATTACAGTAGCAGATAATGTTCTGCGGGTGTTTTGCTAAAGATATAAAGCAAAAATAAATACTTTTAGTTAACATTAGTAAATAATTTTGGTTAAAATTACATAGATCCGGGCAAAGACGCTACCACTATGAGGATCGCGAGTTCGAATCCCGGTCATGCTGTTTGCCATCAACAGCCGGGGCCCAAGAGAGCAAAAATTGGCAGTGCTCTCTCTGGGTGGGTAGATGGCGCTCTCACTCTCTCTATCACTCTCACATTACAATGTCCGCTGGCTCAGGCGTCTACTGATTGGTCCAATAAGAGCTGGGGACCCTGTGTGCCTTCCTCCGAGCACGTTAGGCTCTCCAGTGACGGTGTATCAGCAGTGGTTCGAAAAAGAAGCGGTGGCTGCATCACACGCAACGGAGGAGGCTTGTGCTTGCTTGCACCCTCCTAGAGTCAGGGACAGTGCAAAGTGATGGGGAGAGGCCTAATGGAGGGGATGGGCTAATTGGCTACCACTACATTGGGAAGGGGAAAAAAATGGCAAAAACCTAGAAATAAATTATAAAAAAAAAAAAAAATTACACAGATCTTTAAATAAATGTATCATACACCAAAAATCATATTTATAATATACTATATGGATGAATAGAAGTATTGGTACACATGCTCATTCTTTGTTTTCTTTTGAAATTTTTTATTTGATTCTGATTTTGGAGCACTGCTGTGAAGATTTCTTTGCATTCAGAGACAAGAATGTTAATAAGAGCAGGGTGTTGGATGATCACCACCCCACCTCATCCCCAATTCATCCCAAAATACTGGATGGAGCACTATCATTCCAGAGAACAGATTCACTGCCCCAGAGCTCAATAATGGATGGCTTTATGCCCCTCTAGCCTAGCATTAGGTATTATTGGCAGTACTTCTCTACAGGGACTAGACAAGTTGTGTGTGTACATTTGTCCATCTCCATGAACTTCCATTAGATTAATGCATCACAATGGGTGTCCACAAATATTTGGACATATATTGTATTTTCAATAAGACAAGAATCCAGATTTGACTTATTTAGTTAAGAACTGAGGCTGCAAGGACAACTATGCTAACAAACACTCATTAGTCACCCAAAGTCGCTCATATCTTTCTAAATACATCATACATACAGTATGACTTACTAGTAGTACATATTACTGTTTGCTGCTTTCACCATCTTAGACAGTCTGATATCAATCCAAGATCAGCTCTGCTGCTGTTCACAGTTAGTTCAAAGCCATACTGTGTCCTAAACCACATCAGCAAGACTTTAATTAAGTGAGAATGAAAGTGAGACCTAGAAGCAGCATGGGAGAAGTTTTTGGTGATGTATTTTTGACTAGACTAATTTATAGTGACTATTGGGTTCTAATGTTGGTTAGAGTGTTACTTCCAGTTCTTAATTTGTGAGACATTAAGAAATATTAGCTCTATTTCTTAAATTATGAGACCTTCATTACAATCTGGAAGCAGTTTGAGATCAGTGTTGGTGATCTATTTTGAGCAGGCTAATTTATGGTGAATGTTGTGTTCTAGTGTTAGCATTAAGAACTGTGAGACATTAAGAACTATTAGCTCTATTGCTAGGGGCGTAGCAGCAAATTCGGGCCCTGTACACTCTTAATGTCAGTGGGCCCCTATAAATGCCAGTAAACGAGGCACATGAGCAACAAAAGGGGGGAATTTATTTAAATAAAAAAGTATAAATAAGGTTTTAAGCTACAAACAGATCAGATTATGTTGATGTAGCTGTTTACATGTTGATATATGTCTCTTTCTCTCTCTCTCTCTCTCGAAACTGGTTAAAGTTGATAACTAACGTTTTCGGCTCATAATTGTCTTTATACTTACAGCCGCAAGCAGCCTGGTTGGCAACTAACTAAACTAACGACTTCACGTGAGCCTCCAAAAATCAGCCGCAGCTGTCTGGAGTGGACTACTTTAACTTTAATTGGACTTTGCATAACAAGAAAACTAGATTCACCTTTTGGAAAGAAAGCCGTCAACAGCTGTCTCCCCTCATTCTGCCTTCTTTCTTTTTCCTCCCTTTCTTTCTTCTTTTGAAATCCTGATTTCTGCTTTTTTGGGCATGTTGTGTAGCACCCAGGTCATTCAATCACTCACTGATGTTACACTTGTCGTTAGTCGCTGTTGGGCGGACTAAACCATTTTGGGCCTCCAAGAGGGGAACCCCAGAATGTCCAATATGTTGAGAGGACTGTGACTAAAGTTCATTCCTTCAGTTGATATTATCAATATATTTGAAATATGAATTAATAAATAATTAATTTTAGGGCCCGATTCATTCGAAATAAAAACATCCAAAAAAAAAAAAAGTTATTCAGGATTTTTATGGGCCCCTCTCCCTACTCGGGCCCTGGGTAGTCAGGTCCACTTTTCCCCCCACTACCACGCCCGTCTATTGCTTAATTTTTGAGACCTTCATTAAGATCTGGAAGCAGAGACGTTTTGGTAATATATTTTAAGAGAAATGACTAAGCTAATTTATGGTGACTATTCTAGTGTTTGTTAGTAAAATTAGCTAAACTAAAGAAAGTACATTTGGATTTGTCTTTGACATGTCTTGGTTAATCGACTACATCTGGAATAAGTGGAAAATATGTGAAAATAATTTCAGGATAAACTGTGTCAGATATCACAGAGCTCTGCTGATCAATGATTGAGTTGTCCAAGATTCATCATCGGCCTGCTGTAATTGGGCTGTGTTGATTGCACTCTGTACCTGGTGTGTAGGTAAAAGGGGATATTTCCCATGTGCGCTGATCTCATCCAGATGTGTTGTTATAGACTCTGGCTTGTTATTTTTTTATATTAGTTTAGACACAATAGTGTTTACCAACAGAATTATGTTTATTATAATTTTAACAAGTATGAGTCCGAAGAGACCAAGAATAACATGGATGGATAACATCAAGACATGGATTGGATTATCAAGAGCTATCCGGCTACAAGCAACAAGAGACAGAGGGCATCGGAGAGACGTGACTCATCTGTGCAGCCTACCATCTCAAAAGCCATGATGGTGTGTGACATGACATGACAACATGTAACAATTTAATTACAAATTAAATACAAATTCATACAAAAAGATAAACTGACATTTTATATTAATTACATATTTTTAGCTTTACAATTATTTGTTTTAATGTTGATCAGTATGATTTACTGCTAATGGCTAAATCAGAAATCTAGCATCTTAAATTGTTAATTTAATTTTAAACTTAATTTAATTTGGAGAAAATTATTATTCTGAAAATATCAACATTAAAACAAAAAAGGCTTGAAATATGTCACTTTACATTTGACCTAGATTAAAGCTTGTTATGGTGTATTCAAACAGGAAGTGTCCTAATTTTTGTTTTCTGGGATATAAAAGTTCATAAAAGTCAGCAAACTAGACTTACAGCATCACATTATAATCCACAGTTCAACCGCAATGTTATGCTGTGGCAAAGGCAGCCTTCCCTTGGCATGTGTTGACATATGATAGCATATTTGTACAGCACAGACAGCAATGCAAGTATAAAACTGTTCAGGTGAATCTTAGACCACCTCTGCACAAAGCTCCACATTTCGACATAAACAGGCTCCTGCAGGATCTTCATGGAGCCTCAGTGGCTGGCCCTTACCGCAGCGAGAGAAAGAGCATAATGCCACCGACATTAATAAATCTGCTTGTCTCCCAGGTAAAATATTTAGATTTCGCTGCGCCACTGACTGCTCTGCAGTTCATCATGGGGATACGTACTGCTATAAACACAAGGCTAATTTCAGGTGCTGCTACGGCTTTGATAAAATCTTCCCTCCTTGTAAGGAGATGCACACACCAAAGCAAAACAGTCTCATGCTCGCTGAGGTTTAACCTACACTCCTGCTGGATTGGTAAGGAACTGTGTGCTGTGTCTACAAGAGGAGAACACGTAAGTCACATTTTTGAGAGACTTTTGGCAACAGATGAAACAACAAGTTGTGAATGGTGTGGAGAAAGCTTTCAAAAGCAGACACAGCTCAGAAATTCAACAAACCATATTTTGTAAAGCATTCCAGAGGTTTCAGACTCTAATTCACAATGAATTAAATTTATTTGTATGTTTAAATCTTTAGAAGGTACAGTTATCCCTGAAAACATCAAGCATCTTATGTGAATTTATATTAGGGCTGCACCTAACGATTATTTTTTTAATCGATTAATCTAACTATTTTTTTTCCTTTTTTCGATTAATCGATTAATCTAATTGTTGCCTTGTTGTCTGCACTTAATAATGTACCCATAATGATGAAAAAAGAGAAATCCTCTTAATATTTCTATATTTTCTTTAATCTTCACATAACATGCAAAACAAAATCCTGTGTTAAAATGTACCTTCTCTGTACAGTCAAACATAAAATCTCTCATGAAATTAAAGCAAGATTTTTAACAATGCCAAAATTGTTCAACTTGAACAACAAACAGAAGTAACTAACACACACCCCAGCACCTACACATAATCGCTCTTCCCCTCTAGTGTATGGGTCTACATGTCTCCTGTGTTGGGGTGACTGTAAGAACATTTAGGCATTACAGTGTTACATTATTAGAGTTAAATTAACACTGGGAGTGTTACTGCTTTAAGGTTAGACAAGCTATGGGAGTGTTACACCCTCAGTGTTAATTTAACTCTAATAGTGTTGATTTAACACTGGTAGATTTACTGTGTAAGCACACTTGATGTGTTTATAACTCGGCTCTGGGTCAGAGAACATTAAAATAGCGTATAATATCTTTATTTCTTCTGAAAAGATGCAAATCACTGAATTTAGACCAATAACAGAGATGATGTTAGGAGCTGCAGCAGAATGTCTGTTGTGTCTTTTGTTTTAACAACGTTCTAATAATAATATGGATTTATTAGGACTTCCGTTTGTTAAATATAACACAGCTAGTGCTTTATGAGATGTTCTGTTGCTTTCTGTGAATGTAATGACAATAAAAATAGTTATTTAATTACAGAAACAACAGAAACAGCGACTACGATGTGCTCTGCACTGCTGTGTGATGCTCGTGCACGTGAAGGGGAGTCAGATTCTGGCGGAGCTAGTTTTTGAGAGCGTTCAATTTCAGACGATGGAGATTTGCGTTTTAGCCAGCGCTCCATGTTTGCGTGCCACAAGTTCTTATCAGTGACTGAGTTGGTTCTGAAAGTTGACTGAGAGAAAGCAGAAGGTTCTCGTAGCTCTGTAGACAGAGGAAGAGAGAGCGCGCGCTTAGTGCAGCGTCCAGTACGGAAGTCGGTCCGCCCGACCATCAGTCCGTCTCACAATCCAAACCGAGCGAATGTTTCGCTGAACGTTTTCATTGTAATTGTATGCGGGAGTTTCCCGCATTATTAAGGCTAAAATTGCGGAAATCAAATAGTGCGCAATTCCCGCAATTCCCGCACTGAAATTCAGGCTCTGATAGCAGTAAAGGTGACTACTTTATAGTGACTACTACTAAGGTGCACATTAGCAACACATGCTAATATTTGTAATATATAATACTAGGGTGGAGAGAACAAATAAACAGAACTTAAGGTGTCTCGCCGCCGTCTTGACGAAGCGCTTCAGGTGCTCGTGCATAGCGGTCGTGCTGCTGTGATAAGCCATCTCCATTTGGCAAAGCTTACATAGCACCACATTGTTCGGTCTCTGTCCAAAGTACTCCCAAACTTAAGATGCCCGTGTGCGAGTTTTTTAGCCACAGCCTGCTCCACGGAGAAATCCATGTTTTTAGTGGGTGTGGCCATCTTGGAAACGCGTCGACGCACATTTTTGCAAATCGACATATTTTTGAAGTCGATTACGTCGATTATGTCGACGCGTCGCCCCACCACTAATTTATATTATTACCCTTACTCCTAACTGCAGAATCTTAATTTGCCATCAATATCATATTTACATTCATTAGCAGATGTTTAAAAGAACAATTTATTTAAAAATAACTTCAGAGAGCAAAAATTGGCCGTGCTCTCTCTGGGCGGGTAGATGGCGCTCTCTCTCCCTATCAGTCACACATTGCAATGTCTGCTGGCTCAGGCATCTACTGATTAATCCATTCGGAGCTGGGAACCCTGTGCTTTCCTCCGAGCGTGTTGGCTCCTCAGTGATGATGCATCAGCGGTAGTTTGAAAAGAGGCGGTGGCCGTATCACACGCAGTGGAGGAGGCGTGTATATTTCTACACCCTCCTAGATTCAGGGACAGTCCAAAGTGATGGGGAGAGCCCCATGTGGATGGGATGGATTAATTGGCTACTACCACATTGGGAAAAGGAGAAAATTGTAGATCTGGTTTCAGCAGGTTGAGAAGTGTTTGAAGGAAATGACTGGACTAGTAAGATTCTAAAATAAACAATATTTCAAATATGTTTTGGTTAAATGACTACATCTGGGTAAGTAGAGACATTATTTCTGGGTGAACCATTAATTTAATTGATACTATGGCACTTTGACATACACTAATTTGTAGACCAGGGTTTAAAAAAAGAGGAAAAAGCAACCAAAACAGTGAGAGATACCAGTAGAGGCCATGACTCAGCTGCCTTTGACAGAAAAGCTCTGTTCTTTGGCTCTCCAAATGCTAATGAGTGTATGAATGGTCAGTCTATGCCCTTAAACAAAGGTCTGGGAAGGAGCAGAATAGCATTAATGCTTGAAAGTGCCTGTTTTCAGTGATAACATGTGAGGCATTTTACCCGCTTTTAGAAATCTAAGGTTACTTAACAGGCCCTTATAGTACAGCGACACACACTGAGAGCACAGTAATTTTATCTACATAAGGCTGGTGAAATTTCAAGTAGTGACCTTTCATCTACAGCTCTTTCTGTGGCAACCACTCCAACACATGCATCTGCTAGACAGGACCTTTCACAAGACTGTCTTTGTGAACCTTCATTAAACGTGACTACAGGATCTTTGTTGAAGATCAAACATACACACAGCTGTGTATAGCTTCAAAGTGGAAAAAACTGTGGTTCAACAGATCGTTTTGATATTCTAACCCCAAAGTGCCACAGTAAAGTACTGTAATTTTAGTTTTGCGTTCTATTTGCCAGTCTATCCCTGAAGCCAGTCTGGGCTTTTTCAGAGCTCGGTTGCTATTCCACGCCTGATAGAAGGTCATACCAAACCAATTAGCACCATACAAACTGCATACTTAAATTACAATATATGTCTAAATATTTGTGGACACCCCTTTTAAAGAATCCATTCAGCTACTTTAAGTTGCACCCAATCCTGGCACAGATGTGCAAATGCACACACACAGCTTATCTCATCCCTGTAGAGACGTACTGCCAATGGAATAGGATTCTATTGAGCAGATAAATATGAACCCATTGGCACCATGTCTAATGTCAGATGTGGGCCAGAGAGGTTTAAAGCTCTGAGCTGTGGAGCAGTGGATCTGTGTTGTCTGGAATGATGGTGCCTCATCCACTTTTGGGATGAGTCAGGGGTGTACATCGTCTAACATCCTGACCTCACGATTGCTCTTACTGCTTAATGCAATCAAATCTTCACAACTTTTGTCATGATTTAGGTAAGTCCATTGACTAAGTCCTAAAGCATAATTGAAGAGGAACACTAAAGCATCACGCCAAATCTAAGCATTCAAACTGATATAACCATGAAAACCTCTGACCTTGAGTTGGCAATTTCTGCTTTCTGTTTGGCGATGGCAGCAGCCCTCTGTGCTCCCTCTACACTTCTCTCCACCTTCTGCTTAACCTTGGTGCCCTTCAACTGGATCACCTTCTTCTTCACAGCCTTCACCAGCATGTTGTGCATGTACTTGCCCTCCTCCTTGCCACCCTCGGCAAAGGTGGTGCGGCCATAGCCATGGCGCTGGTTGTCCAGCCACTCACCTTCGTACTTCAGGCCACTAGAGCGCTCGCTGATGCCGTAGCCTGACCGCTTGTCATTCTTCCATTCGCCCAAGTACACTTCGGTGGTGGTGGCATCAATGTCAGCCTCCACAGGTGGGAACTCACCTCCCTCGCCTTCACCCTCGCTCTCACCCAGGCTGACTGTGGAGTTGGCATCACTGGCTGCCGAGCTGAGGGCTGAATCACTGCGCAGGAAGCTGATCTTGCTTTTCTGGCTGGACAGGGATGTGCGTGACTCTGACTTGGTCAGCTTGCCCAGCAGTGATCCACGGCGAAAGAGGCCCTTCTTTTTTGGTTTCACCAGATCTGGGTCCACGTGCAGGGTGAGGGCAAAGCCGCCACGGGATGGGCCGATAGGCGTGGGCGAAGGTGTCTCTTGGCCAGAGGCACTGGTGGTAGTGATGAGTGGGACGTCCTGCTGCAGTAGGGTTCCATTGCTATGCTCGCTGCGCAAGGAGGTGAGGGAGTTGCGTAAGGGAGAGCGCACTACAGCTGCCATGCCGTATGGGACGCTCTGCCGTACGCCATACCCATGCCGCATCCCACCAGTAAACTGGCCCTGGAAGGTGCCTGCAGAGACAAGGACCGTTGAGTGGACAGCACTAGTAGTAGAACTTTGTTTTGAGTGGGCTTCACAGATAAAAGACATCATAATTATTATATTAGAGAAACAAAAATGTGTTTTCCAACTTTATTACAATATATGATATATTCATTTTAAAACCATGTTATATCCAAAATGAATATACAGCTTTTCAGAATCCAACTAGTGCTAAAATTATTAAAAAAGATTGAATTTGATATTTCCTGCTCCACTGAATGTTATCTAAAGAATGGTAAGCAGCTTGTGTATTGTGCATTGGAAATCAACAGTATTTTCCCATGCAATTTCATCAAATGATTTAGAAACTATGTCTATGAAAACCAAAGATAAAAATAACAAGACCATGCTATCAACTGGCATGAGATAGCCATGTTGATCCACACCCACCATTTCCTGCCCCCAGCCACAACCACAATAGCCTGCCATGCTTTCATGTCCACCTCTAGAGCAATAAACCATGTGCAGTTATTTATGTCTCTAAGACTCATGGCCAAACAACACATGTCTGAGTTCATCAGTCCTATGGACAGGCCAGAAGGGCAAAGTCTGGGCTATTCATGTGTCCTCATACCCAGTGCTGTATTACACACTGCTGAATGTGATGAATCAGCTGCCAGGAACTATAGATCTACACGCCTTACTCAGAGGTTACATAAATGAACAATACATACCATAAATTACATTTACATATACAAAAGCTGCTGGACATTTTATTTGCATAGTGTTTTAGCTGCTTTGTAGATGCTTACTTTACATTTAATTTACATACAACTAGGGCTGCAGCTAACGATTATTTTAGTAATCGATTATTCTATCGATTATTCTTGCGATTAATCGAGTAATCAGGAAAAAATAAATGAAAGAAATCAGGTTCTGCAATAACTACTTAAGCTTATTTTAAAAGTAATAGAAATACACAAAATAACTAAAGCTTTTTAATTAAACATTACACATAAAGATAATGAAAATTTTATTCGAATTCAT
>BRDA01009606.1:0-33312 GCA_036984385.1 Crenuchus spilurus
CAATGTTTTGTAGAGCCAAAACAAAATATAGACAGTAATGTCTGTTATTGTAATAATGTTAAATAATAATAATAATAATAATGATAATAATAATATAATAATAATAACAATAATGTTAACATACCAGGCACCTTCTCAGTTGTGTCAGTGTTCAATTATTCAGCCTGTTGGTGCCTCTATTCTATTTTTATTTTAAATTACTTTTCCAATTGGCATGTCTGTGCTTGGTGTTAGACTTTATGAAATAAATTTCATCCAAAAAATGCGACATATAGTCCGGTGCGACTTATATATGTTTTTTTCTTCTTTATTATGCATTTTATGGCTGGTGCGACTTATACTCCGGAGCGACTTATAGTCCAGAAAATACGGTGTACATACATATATATATATGTATGTATGTGTGTGTGTGTGTGTGTGTGTGTTAGCTAAGTGGATTTAGACTGATGTTCACCTAAAAAGGCACTGACCAGTGCCAAAGAGTATGTGTGTACAGTATTGTGCCAAAGCCCTTTATTTAAGTGTGTTTTTATTTTTCTACCTAGGGATGGTCATGGGTACTTCAATAATCAGTTAACCTTTCAAGGTATCAGTTTTCAAATACTGAATCTCTATTTTATTTTATTTTTTCAGGTTTCATATTTGAAATACTTAAATACAGTATTTCATCACTGAGATAATGACCATTTCTGCTGAATACTGCTTCTTTGGTTTAACCAGACTAAAATGTTATGGTTTTACTCATATTTACAAGTAGGTATATCATACTGTGCTACTCCATATGGGGTGTATTTGTGTATAATTGTGTGTCTTTCCTTCTCTGTAGGTAGTAGTAATAGTTTTGTTCTAACAGTATCTAAACTGAAGAGTAGTTTGTACTCTAACCTGTCTGTACTAGCTGAAATAATTCTGTTAATGGAAACAAAACACATTTGTATGTCGCTCTGGATAAGAGCATCTGCCAAATACCATAAATATACACGTAAATGTAAACTCCAAAACACAAGTGCCAATCATGCATTGTTCATAACATGTCTGAGTCAACAGAGATAGCAAGACCAGCTCTAGCACAGCTTTATGGCTATTTAGCTAAACTACTCTGGCTTTAGCTACATCCAGAATCAGTGAATATATGTCTGATGAACAAATATCTGTGGATAAAATATTCTTGTGTAGAATTCTTCATCTGCATCCTGTGTTCTATTGGTCAATTATTTCAGCTCAGTTTAGCAAATCTGAGAAAGTAGTCTGCATTACACAGAACAATATTATGGTCTTATAAGCCATCACATGTATTTTTTAAATTCATTGGCAGCACACTTGATTTAACATAAAACACTGACACACTAATCAAGTGAGAACTACAAATAATAATGAGCTGGCATGAGAAGAGTTTTGTAAAGATTTAAACCAACAATTACTGTGTATCAGTATGTACAAGTAGTACATTTTACAACAGTTTTAATGCTATTTGTATTTATTGCAATATTAATGTTTTTAGTGACCACCACAGAGAAAGTATTATTTTGTTAGATTATTTTCACACTGCCATGACACTGATGTGATGGTAGGGGGCAGCCATGGCCTTGTGGTTAGGGATCTGGTCTTGTGACCAGAAGGTTGCTGGTTCGAATCCCGGGATGGTCATGACTGTTGCGCCCTTGGGCAAGGCACCTAACCCCTCACTGTAAGTGACTCTGGATAAGAGTGTCTGCTAAATGTATCAAATGTGTTATTGTGTGTTGCATTGATATGAGTAGATCAGGCACAGTACATTTGGATGATTATTTTGTGTGTGTTAGAATGACCTGTGCCCATCTACACATTCCTATGTTAAGTCCAGCTCATATTATACTGTAAGGAACAAGTCTGTCAGTCTAAAATAGACAGCAGCACTCTGAAGCTGAGGGAGGTGAGGAATTTGATCTTAAGGAGGAGGAGGAGGAGGAGGGGCTAGGCCATAATTTACTCTTCATCCCATTCTTACAAACATATCTTCCCTTTAACCTGCTGACATGATTCGCTGGAATGCTGTGGTTTTGCCACCACAAGAACCCATTTTACTCAGAAGTGCTAAAACCACAATGTGACTACGTACAAAACAAGCCAAACTGCAAAGCCACAAGCCACTGTTTGATGTCTGTAATAGGATGTGTGCAAATAATGTTAAAAAGAAAATGATACACACATTAAGCAAATAGAATTATATCAATAATATAACCAATATCTGTCAATATAATATGGCAAAAAGATCAGACTGCAGTAGTTTTAGCAGAATTTTACTGTGAAAGTATAAATTGTCAAATTTCTTAACATCTAATATATCATAGGAATCTATACAAGTTTTGCAAATGCTTATAAATAATGTGACTTGAGCTTAACTTCTTCAACAAAGCTAATGGGACAGCCACTCCAAACACTGAACGTGTACCATGTGATGAACACAATTTTAATTAACACATCGTGGACAAGAAAATTCAAAAGAAGGAGGTCTCATTCAATAATGTTGCTTATTTTCATGGCAGAGAAGGAGTAGGGGGCTCAACTTGACCATGACCAGGATAACACAGAAAATAATAGATGTATGTTTATGGAAGACATCTGAGATTTTCATTTCAGCTGTATGAGTGATTGTTATGCTTCACTAATCTCCTGTATTTTGATTGACATAGCTAGGTTTTTAAACTATTTTCTTTGATATAAACAATGCAATATATGAAAACACCAGTCACTAATCTAGCTCACTAGAACAATAAAGAAATATATTATATACATTAATTTTACATATAATCTTTTATATGTTAGGTAAAGTTTTGTCATGCCATGTCATGTAAATAACATGATCTCTGTATGGGCTTCATAAATAGCATCCTTTATATATGTTCTTTATATTTAACATTTAAATATGTATTTTTGGTACACTTTGTGCAAAATTTCTGCCAATAATGCTAAACATTTGAAGTCGTAATTAAGGGCAATTTGATAATATAATAGACATACTCTGGTTCAGCAAACAGTTCTTTTGTGTGTGTGTTTGTCTGTGTACATGTGTGTATCCCTAACCTCAGCCTCTTCCTGAGCCTTCGACTCAACTGTTTTGTTTGTTCTTGACTTTCCTGTCCACTTCGACATTCCAAAGAGAGAGAATTAGAGAAAGAGAGAGAGAGAGAGAGTATGGGAAAGTGAGTGTATGAGAGAGAATGAGGTAGAGAAAGAAGACAATGTGAATGTGTGAGTGGAAAGACAAAGTGAAAGTGAAAGAGATGACCATAGTCCACATAAGAGAAACAGGGTGATAAACAGATGATGAATGGAAAAAGTAAAGATGGTAGAATGAAAGAGGTGTGAAGATGGCACAGATCCCACACACACTCAGAAAAATGTCACACCTTTCGCTCTGTGTTTGTGCATAGCACCATTCATAAATGTTCATCAGACTTTATAATAAAGACCATTGCATAATACAATAATAATAATAATAATAATAATAATAATAATAATAATAATAATAATAATAATAATAGTAATTGTGGTATTATTATTTAATGTAAAATAACAAAATATTTAAAACATTTTAAATGCTACTATTTTCAGTATTTTATTTATTGCAGTTCTTGAAGTGATGTGGTGTTTCTTTATTTTTTTCTCTTTCAGGAGGATTAGGAGAGCATGACTCCATTAAAAAGCAAAGCTCACTATATCTCCTACTAGACCGAATACGACGGTTAGGGTTTAGTAAGTAATTTTTTGTATTTTGTCCCTTGGTACCTTTGACCTTTAATGAGTTAATTCTTCTTTATATTTGCTGTACACTTGCTTTCAGTGATTACTTTTAGTCAATGGTTTAATAACTTATCATTAATGGA
This sequence comes from Crenuchus spilurus, assembly GCA_036984385.1. Lineage (NCBI taxonomy): Eukaryota > Metazoa > Chordata > Actinopteri > Characiformes > Crenuchidae > Crenuchus > Crenuchus spilurus. The sequence continues at coordinate 3,867 of BRDA01009606.1, forward strand.
CCACTTGGCATTTAGGTGTGATGGCATTCATAGCAGAAGGAAAGAGCTTCAGTAAGCACTGCTTCTAACAATATGGTCAGTCTGGTGATTGCTGTAAATTGAATGTACAGGAATACTTTTGTTGACCGTCTGTTATAAGTTTGGGGACACCTAGCTTTTTAAGATATTCAAGAAACATTTTACTCACCACTTTACTAAAAAGAGATACATTTTCTACAACATACTTTTAAAAAATTTTTTGTAAAAGAAAATGCTCAGATCAATATTTAGAGAAATTCTCATATGTACTTGAAACTGCAAAATCAACAGTTTAAAATAAAAAAAGTTGAAAAAAGGAAACCTGCTCTTCATACTTTGATGAACATGAAACTCAGTGTTGCTACATACATATATATATATATATATATATATATATATATATATATATATATATATATATATATATATATATATATATTATAAATATTAACAAATAACTACATTATTTTAACAAAAACACCGCAAATATTTTTTAACAACATTGAAAAAGCAAGATGTGAAAATGTACATGCCATTTTCTCCATGCGACAGACTGAATTGTAATTCCTAGCTCAAGCAAATACAACGCATTACTCCAATAAAAGTCCTTGGGCATGATTCCTAACACTACATTCGCCTACACATGTAACATGATTAGAACTACTGGATAAGAGTGTCTGCCAAATGCATTAATGTAAAATAAATGTGTGCATTTGAATTCTTTTTGTTTGTTTCCTGTAGACTCATCATCTAAAAACTCCAGTAAAGATGAGAGTTTGCGGGCTGGCCTGCATAGCACTGGAGGCAGCAGAGGCAGTGGTGTTAGAGGGAGAGGGGTAAGAGGAGGTAAATCTCGAGTACCTCGAGCTGCCACCTCCAGAGCAGAGCGAATCTGGCCTGGGGGAGTCATACCCTACGTTATAGGAGGAAACTTCACTGGTGAGTGTACTGTGAATTGTTTTTTTTTTGTTTGTTTATATATCAAACAATGACAAAGAAAAAACAGAAAGACATAAAGGATATTAATTTATTTCCCTTGTTTCTAATGTTATATAATTATAATAACATTCCTAAGCAAAATGTGATATTAAGTGCAATTTTGCAGTTTTCTCTTTCAGTAGAATTTTTTATCCATTCTGCTAGGGGCTCTCCCCATCACTGTGCAATGTCCCTGGCTCTAGGAGGGTGAAGACAAGCACAAGCCTCCGCTGATGCTTGAGATAGATAGATAGATAGATAGATAGACAGACAGACAGACAGACAGACAGACAGACAGACAGACAGATAGATAGATAGATAGCCTTTATTGTTATGATACAAAGCATAGACAGTATACATAGTACAACGAGATATGTCAGTTAGTGCAGGTTCCCGTTTAGCATCGTGATGGCTTTGGGAAAGAAACTGTCCCTGAGTCTGTTTGTTTTTGCCTACCAGAAGGCAACAGGTTGAAAAGGTGGAAGTCGGGGTGGGTATTATCCTTTAGAATAGTTAGATGGAGTTTATGGAAGGCAGAGAGCAGCGAATGATTTTTTCTGCAGTGTTGTTCACCCTCTGCAGTCTTCTTCTGTCAGCCTCTGTGCAGCTGGAGTGCCACACTGACACAGCATAGGTCAGCAAACTCTCGATGGTAAAATGGTAGAAGGTCACCAGCAGGCTTGTAGTTGCTCCTTCCTGAGCACCCTCAGGAAGTATAGCTGCTGCTGGGCCTTCTTGACCAGTGCAGAGGTGTTGACTGTACAGGAGAGGTCTGCAGAGATGTTTACTCCAAGGAATTTGAATGACTCCACTCGTTCCACACATTCGCTGTTGATGTGCAGGGGGGCAGGGGTGGCCCTGTTCTGCCGGAAGTCCAGGATGAGTTCCTTAGTCTTGGTGATATTCAGTGCCAAGTTGTTAGCTGCACTCCACTCGCCAAATTTCAGGACCTCATCTCTGTAGGCCGCTTTGTCGTTACCTGTTATCCGTCCAACCACCGCTGTGTCATCAGCAAATTTCAAAATGATCTTCACTGGGTGGGCGGGACTGCAGTCTAATGTATAGAGTGAGTAGAGAAGTGGGCTCAGCACACAGCCCTGTGGGGAATCAGTGCTGAGGGTATGGATGGAGGAGAAGTGAGGACCCAGTTTCACCTGCTGGGGTTGCTTGGTCAGAAAGTCCTTGATCCAGGAGCAGATTGATGGTGGAAGCCCCAGATTGGCTAGCGTGGGGATCAGAATATCCGGTATTATTGTATTGAAGGCAGAGCTGTAGTCCATGAAGAGCATCCTGATGTAGTTCCCCCAGTTCTCCAAGTGACTTAGCACTGAATGGAGGGCAGTGGCTATTGCATCTTCTGTGGATCTGTTCGTCCGGTATGCAAACTGATGTGTCCGGTATGAGACATGTCCTGATGTGTTTCAGAACCAGTTTCTCAAAGCACTTGGTGATGACTGGGGTAAGTGCTACCGGGCGGAAATCATTGAGACTGGTTGTGGATGACTTTTTGGGGACTGGGATGATGGTGGCTGATTTCAAGCAGGCTGGAATGATGGCTCGTTCCAGTGACAGGTTGAAGATGTGCTAGCTGGTCAGCACATGCCTTAAGCACCTTCCCTAGTACACCATCTGGACCTGTAGCCTCCCTGGGGTTCACGGCACAAAGCACCTGTCTCACATCCTCAGGCACAAGAGTGAGTGGGGGAGAATCAGAGACTGGAATTGGTTGTAGTGGGGGATGTTGTGGTTAAGTGCTGTGCCTGGGACTCAAAGCGGGCATAGAAGCAGTTCATCTCCTCCGCCAGTGACACATCTGAGTCACTGGGTGTTGCAGCACAGCCTTTATAATTGGTGGTGGACTGGATATTCTGCCATACCTGCTGTTGTTGAGCTCCTCTATCATCCTCCTGTGGTCTGCTTTGGCGGCTCTGATGCCTCTGATGTGGCCACTGCCTCTTTTTGAACTACCACTGATACACCGCCAACACACTTGGAGTAAAGCACAGAATCCCCAGCTTCGATGAATCAATAAGTAGCCTGAGCCAGCGGACATTGTAGTGTGAAAGTAATGGGGAGAGTGCCTTCTACCCACCCAGAGAGAGCACAACCAATTTTTGCTCTCTTGGGCACTGGCTGTAAATGGCAAACAGCATGACGAGGATTTGAACTTGCAATCCTCTGGTCATAGGGTCAGTGTCTTAGCCTGCTGAGCTACGCAGGGCTCTCTTTCAGGAGAATTTTTATAAATGAGAAATAATCATTAATAATAACTGCAACTAAGGGATACTAAGTGTTATTTATCTGTGTAAAATTTTTAATGCTGTGTGTTTATGTATGTATGTGTTTGTGTGGTTTTCAGGCAGTCAGAGGGCAATGTTTAAGCAGGCTATGAGACACTGGGAGAAGCAAACTTGTGTAACCTTTATCGAGAAAACTGATGAAGAGAGCTACATCGTCTTTACCTACCGACCTTGCGGGTAAGAATACAAATAAAACACTGAGTATTTTTTTTAACTTTCTGACTTTATTAAAGAAGATATGTTGTTTCTGTAAAATAGAACTGGAGATGTGATGCTAATAGTTCTAAGAAGCACTAGAAGTCACATAAATAGCCCACATAATTCCCATCAAAATAAATCACAAAACCATTGTATTATTATTCTTGTAACAATTAATATTTGCTACTTAGAACTGCTGTGAAACTAATAGGTAATGAATGTTATGTAGGTATGGGAGTGATGACTTGATATGATTTTGATATGCTTGGTAAACATGTGTAACTGCTAATAATAATGAGATTAATTTTAATGTAAATATGACACAATCACAGGGGCCAAATCCCCAGAAGAGCACTGCAGGACAGCAACTCCATTGAAAACAATCCTAGAAGTCCGAAAGCACACATACACTAACTCTCTTACTTCTCATTGTTATGTGTGCGTCCTGTAATGTGTGTGTGTTTAAAACAAAGTGTGTGTATATGTGTGTGTCAGAGGAGAGGACTTTACTACAGTCAGCTTAGCTTTCCTTCCTGCCTCGTTACCACAGTAAGCAGACAGCCTATTGTTCTATTGAATGGCATCCAACAAGCCAGTGTGGTAATGTGAGAGTGAGAGAAAAAGATATGAAATGAAATATGAGAGGCAGTTTTGCAATGTTTATTTTTCCTCCTATATCTGTTCTCACATATACCTCACATATCTGAAAATTTGTACATTTTGTTGTTTAAGTAGAAGGGAGATTTTTTTTAAATCATAATTTGAATTCTTCTTAAACTTGAAAACTTCTTAAGCCTCTTGCAGTCCTCATTTTTATAACTGATGTATAAGTCTTATATTTTTATAATTGGATAATAATCCTTTGAATGAAATAAATGTCACTGAATTTGAGTAGTTATTGTACAAGGAGTTGCTTTGTGGGAAGAAATAAACACATTAAAAAAAATTATGTTATAGTAAAAGTTTGCTACTGACACAGATGGAAAATGTTAGTGTAGTTCATATAGATTCTGGTTCTTATCAATTCCATTTTTTTTGGTAATGACAAAAAAATTCTTGGATTTTTGGAAACAAGTTTCAATACCCTGTGCATTATGTATCTCACTATGTAGTTAAATACAGAATTATGTACTTGTGTGAAAATTATGTAATTGTAACACACTTTGTGTGTGAATGTGAGATGTGAGAGTGTTGTGCTTCCATTGGCAATGAAATAATGGATTAAGGTGTTCTAATCCATGATATAAATAGGATCCTGAATGAGGTAGAGATTACTGACAATTGTGTGCATGTATGTGTATGTCTGAGACATGCTTAAGTGCAGACAAAAAGGTTCCCTCGAACTCTGACTTGACTATCACTAGATAGTGAACACTAGATGTATGCATACAATATATAAGCACAACATAAACATGTCACAGCACAACTACACTAAACACTACCAAGAACAATGACTTGCAACAAGACTGAGACACAGGGCATAAATAGAGAAGATAATTTGGTAGTAAACAACACACAAGGGCTGAAACATATAAAGACACTATCTACCCGGGTGTGACAGGGCAGAACAAGGACGGAGACATACAGTGGCGGAAATAATTATTTGATCCCTTGCTGATTTTGTAAGTTTGCCCACTGACAAAAATATGAACAGTCTATAGTTTTAAGGGTAGGTTATTTTAACAGTGAGAGATAGAATATCAAAAAGAAAATCCAGAAAATTACATTGTAGCATTTTGCAGAGAGAAATAAGTATTTGATCCCCTACCAAATATTAAGATTTCTGGCTTATACAGACCAGTTAGACACTCCTAATCAACTTGCTACCTGCATTAAAGTCAGCTGTCTTAAATTGTCACCTGTATAAAAGATACCTGTTCACAGACTCAATTAATCATTCAGACTCTAACCTCTCCAACATGGGCAAGACCAAAGAGCTTTCCTTGGATGTCAGAGACAAGATCACAGACCTGCACAAGGCTGCAATGAGCTACAACCCATAAGTAAGACGCTGGGTGAGATGGACACAACTGTAGGTGCCATTGTAAGAAAATTGAAAAAATGACTGTCAATTGACCTCGATCTGGGGCTCCATGCAAAATCTCACATCATGCAGTATCCTTGATCATGAGATAGGTGAGAAATCAGCCTAAATCTACATGGGGGAACTTGTTAATGATCTTAAGGCAGCTGGGACTACAGTCACCTAGAAAACCATTGGTAACACATTACGCCGTAATGGATTAAAATCCTGCAGTGCCCGCAAGGTCCCCCTGCTCAAGAAGGCTCATGTGTAGGCCAATCTGAAGTTTGCCAATGAACACCTGGATAATTCTGATTTACATCACAGTAGTTCACCCATAGCACTCTTAGTAGCTCACAAGAGGGAGGGGGTCTGCTCTCAGGATTTTCAAATCTCAGTCGTCCAACTGTTAACTCAACTTGCCATGTTTGGAGAAAAAGAAAGGCTGAATATGACCCAAAGAACACCGTACCCACTGTCAAGCATGGAGGTGGAAACATTATGTTTTGGAAGAAGATAAGAAGAAGATAATTTGTTATCTTAATAAGAGCTGTTTCAGTGCTATGGTTGGGTCTAAATTCAGATGGGAACTTTTCATATATGTGGTTTTTATGCAAATATGAGCAAAGATGTTGGGCCACAAAGTTTTCCAAAATGTTAGGCATAAATGGTAAATTAGAAATAGGTCTATAATTTGACAATAGTGTATATAAGGATCTAGATTTGATTTCTTGATCAAAGGTTTAATAACTGCTAGTTTAAAAGCTTTGGGTATGTGTGAGTCATTCAGAATCAGAAATACTTTATTGATCCCAGAGGGAAATTGCAGGGAAATTCTGTCACGTTTGAAAGCTGGGAGAGATGGGAAGGTGGGAATGTGGACACACTTGCAGTGAAGGGTTATTTAAAAAAGTGAATACGAAGCAAACAATACATAAAGGTTGACAAAGTAAACATGACACAGCACAACTACACTAAACACTATCAAGAACAATGACTCACAACAGGAGTGAGACACAGGAGGGTTTAAGTAGAGAAGGTAATTACACAGTAAATGACACACAAGGGCAGAAACAGGTGCAGTCAGTAACAAGTTGTGCATGATGGGACAGGACAAAGGTGGAGACATAAACACATAGACACATACACAAGGGCTGAGGTACAAGACATGAAACATGACAGTTTAAGTTTTTTAATTAAATGATGAACACAAATCAACTTTTTTGAGATGCAATAGTGTATGGTACCTTTATGCTATAATATTAATTTAACAATTCTTCTCTTAAGTAAAAAAAAAAAAAATTAATGGTTAATATCACCTCTGGTTATTGTGCAGAAAAAAGATTACAATATTTAACCTACAGATGTCTTGTTACTCTCATTTTGGTACATATTAGTTAAATGCATAGTCAAGTTCTATTAAAAGTTAATCAAATATGTTAATGAACAGTTTACATTCTGTTTTATGTCAAACAATGACAACTGACAAAAATTGAGGATTTATCTTGAATTATGACCATTTTTATCAGTTTATTAAAAACCTACACCAGGCTTTTGTGATGTCTGAGGGTTAAGCTTCTTTCTTTTTAAAAGAACATATGAAATCTTCTGATAAACATATAATGAAATGTTAAGTTTTAATATAGAACAGGATTTTCTGTAATTAAGTAAATTAATATTGACTTAGAATAACAAACAGAAGGTCAGAAACTACATTCCTTCTTGTATTATGCTTTTAGCAGTGCTGCATAAGAAAGAAAAGGCTAAGCAATGCTCTGGACTACAAGCGTGTTCTTTTCTGGCTCAGTCACGGTAACATTGCTGATTATAATAATCAGCTTTGCAGGCTAGTACCACCAAACTCTAATTACAACACAGGCGAGACGGCCAAATTGCCAGTGAGGTGCCAGATATTCTAACCTACTTAATGCAGAGTTATGAACTGATTAGCTACGTGTTTGCATAGTCACACATACATTCATGGCTACATGAAAACAAACATTCTTGCAAAACAGGCTGTTGTGTGTGTGAATTCATAATAAAGGCTGAATGAGGGTGTCCTAAAGCATTGTTTTCAAGCAATGCTCTTGCATGAGCAATGACAGTAACTGTGCCAACTGTCAAGCACAATGATGTCAAACCTTCTGTGTGTGTGTATGTGTGTCACTGAATAGGGGTGGTCTGATCTTCTTAACTCGGCACTACTTGAAACAGAAATCCTGAAATTCTCTCTCTCTCTTGCTCTTTCTCCCTCTCTTTCTCTCTTGTGATTTGTTGTGTTGGCATGGGGTCAAGAATAAGCTGTGTAAATCTTGTAACACATGCTGTGAGCTGTTATTCACCCCATGGGCTTTCTAAGAACCATTTTATCATTATCACCCCACAAATCAGCCCATCACTCCATATGATCTGACAACATCATGTAACCCACCACCAGTAACCCTACAGCAAAGTACAAAACCACAACAGATATCCCCACAACACTGTACAAAACCACCACAGATAACCTTACAACCACTGATGGCATAGTTACATTGAAACTAGTTGCATTTTTAACAGCAACAGTGTTTCTCTTGACATTTAAAGTTGAACTTAAAAAACTATTTCCTGAAAAAATACATGTTTTATATGTAAAAAGATGTTTTTTGTTGAATTATCTTAAACATAATTTGTTAATAAAAAATAAAATACAGTCTTTCTTGACTTCACTTAACATAAATACTTGTTTTTATAAATCTTTCTTGACCTGACATATTTAACTGTTAACACTGTATTGGCAAAACTGAACATCGAATCTGTTGTTCCCAGCAATGAGTGGTTTTACAAAACAAAACAGAATATATGGTAGTGAGTTATAATCATCAAAATTAAAATAAATAAAAATTTGAAGTGTATCAGTCTGTGTGCAATGAATGAATATAATATAGAAGTTTCACTTTTTGAATGTAATCACTGAAATAAATCAACTTTTTCATGATAGTCTAATTTTATGACCAGCACCTGTTCATACTGCCCTACCAACTTCAGCTCTTCCCACTTACTGGTTTTACACTGAAGTCCAGCTTCTGTTGTGTATGGGCCAAATACTAAAAAATATTAAACCTTTTATCTCTGTGTATTTAGCAGTAATTAAATTTTTTGACTATTGGTTAAAGATATTTGGATTGCATGGGACAGTTTTTGTAATATTATGATTTAAACTAGATAAATTAATGTTTCTTATGTGTTAGTTCATAGTGTAGTACTGCAGTGTCAGTATAAAGGGTTACTATCTCTTTAAGAAAAACACTGTTTTGTTTTAACAAGTAAGTAGGAGAAGTTTGCAGGGAGCCAAAGGCTGTGGAAGACTGTAGCCAGCGTTTTCATTTGATAACCCTTCCCTCCATTGTTTACATTTGTGACACTACCCAGAAAGAAGTAAAATTGCAAGAAGAAAGTAAAAATATATCTTTTTACTAAGGAAAATGATAAAAAATAGTAACTCACAGTGACTTGGGTAAGTAACTTTATTCTGATTGCTGGATTGGAAATAATAACGCGTTAGATTACTCATTACTGGAAAAAATGGTCAGAGTAACGCATTACTACGTAACCACCACAGATAACCCTACAACACTATACAAAATCACCACAAATAACGCTACAACACTGTACAAAACCACCATGAATAACCCTACAGCACTGTACAAAACCACCTCAGATATTCTTACAAGGCAGCAATGGTGTTTAAAATGTTTATGCTTACTAATTTCTGGTGTTTTATAATATTGTCTTGTATCAGGCAAATAAAATGTTATTAATATTGGTGGATCAACCAAAGTTAATATGCAAAGGATGTAAAGACTGACATTCTAATAAAAATATTCAAAGTTTACAATCAATTTTCAAATGCAGGTGCTGTTCCTACGTGGGGCGCCGTGGTAATGGGCCACAAGCCATCTCCATTGGTAAAAACTGTGACAAGTTTGGTATTGTGGTTCATGAACTGGGTCATGTGATTGGTTTCTGGCATGAACACACGCGGCCTGACCGTGATGATCATGTGACCATCATCAGAGACAACATCCAACCAGGTACTGAATAACCCACAATCCAGCAGTCACATTTATCAGTAAATAACCTGTAAATAACATGATGCACTATAAAGTCTTTTAAACTTTTTAATACTTATATATCCTTATTTAATATTAGCTTTTGCGATAGTCATGTCATACATTTATACACTCCTGGTTACATGACATGTTTTATTATTTTTCTATGTTGAAAATATAAAGGGAAACATTCCTCTACAGAGAACAAACTTCAGTTACAGTTTATTAGCTGAATTTAACATATGGGGTGGGGTGGAAGAATATGGGCTTTTCTATCATTTTTTGTTTACAATGTTCACTAAAATTGACATACACTATAAAAAAAATAAATATAAAAAATGGTAAAGATCTTGGAGCATGTTTGCCAGGAATGTACTGTTATTTAACAGTATTATGCTATGGGGTAACAGTTAATTACCGTTTTTATAAATACAGGATATAACTGTTTTTAGAGTGCTAAATTACAGTTATATCCTGTATTTATAAAAAATAGTAATTAACAGTGCAATTACATCATAGTATGATACCATTAATTTACAAGTATGTTTCTGGCAACTTTACTGCCAGATCTTAACTGTTTTTATGGTGATTTTTTTACAGTACATTATTTTTTTCAATGGCTATTTTGTACTTCTTTTACTTTATTTTGTAAGGCATTTTTGATCATGTGACTTCAAAAATGAGAAAAAATAACACTGCCTTTTGCAAATACATGTTGGTGATGTGCTGATTCCACTTGTGATCCATTTGCCATCCATTCATCCATCCATCATCTTCCACTTATCCATGTCTGGGTCATGGGAGTAACAACCTAAACAAAGTAGACAAGGCATCCCTCTCCCCAGCCACCTCTTCCAGCTCATATGGGAGGATTCTAAGGCATTCCCAGGCCAGCTGAGAGATATAATCTGTCCAGTGTGTCCTAGGTTTTCGCTGGAATCTCCTTCCAAATTGTCCAGGAGGCTTCCTTACCAAGTGCCCGAATCACCTCAACTGGCTCCTCTCGACATGGAGGAGCGGCAGCTCTACTCCGAGCCTTCCCCAGATGTCCGAACTCTTCACCCTAACTCTAAGGGAGAGCCCAGACACCTTACAAAGAAAGCTCATTTCAGCTCATTGATCTCATTCTTTCAATCACTACACCAAGCTCATGACCATATGTGAGGGTTGGAACATAAACCGACCAGTAAGCAGAGAGCTTTGTCTTCTGGCTCATCTCCCTCTTCACCAAGGCACAAGACACACCATACAGAGCCCATATCACTGTGGACACTGAACCGATCCACCAGTTGATCTCCCGCTCCCTCTTACCCTAACTTGTGAACAAGACCCCGAGATACTTAAACTCCTCTAATAGAGGCAAGGACATCTACCTAACGTGGAGAGAGCATTCAACCTTTTCCCAGCTGAGTTCCATGGTCTCGGATCCATTTGCATAGTACTTAAATCAGACAATATAATTTCAACAAAGAAAATAATTTAGGCATAAGGACATATTGCAACTTAACTTTTTCTTTGGATATCATATCATCATACACAAAAAAAACTTGTCCTGTTCTACAATCCCAAAAAAAAAAAATGGATGGAAAATGCAAAAAAACGAATATGAGAAAAACCTTGCAATGCTTTCACTTTGATCCGGATCTCTGACATTCATTACAGTCTTACCACAGACTGAAAAAAATTGGAACAGTATGGGAAATGTACAAAAATGAAGTGTTTCTTACATTGACTTAGACTTTTATTCTATTGTAGACAAAACAAACCATCAATATTTTTTTATCAATATTTCCTCCCAAGGTTTCTTCCTCCAGCTCTCAGGGAGTTTTTCCTTGCCACTGTTGCCATTGGCTTGCTCACGGGGGATTAGGGATTAATGACTTGGTGTTTGTTATTACTAACCCTGTAAAGGTGCTTTGTGACATCGATTGTAAATTTGATTTGATTTGATTGGATTTATTTCATGCTTTGCCTGGTCAATTTCATTTGTTAATATGTAATATATAATATATATTTTTGTACAAAAACCTGGTTACAATCCAATCTGATAACCTGAGCAGACAAAATCAACAGGGGAAATTGAATGACAAAATTAAAAATTCAAACAAGCAAGACCTGGCACAGGAAGATGGTAAAAAAGCTCAATTAGAGGAATAATTGCTTCTCAATGATCCACAGATAATGTAGAAACAAGCTAGAATCATTTCAACATCTCATAGAACTTACAGCAAATAACAATAAATAAATAAATGTATGCACTCACAACACCAAAGTGCTTGAATCCAGTTGAAACACTGATGCTTGTACCGATACCACTTCACAATCAAATCCACTTCATCACATCATACAACTAAATACAAAGAAATGATTATGATTTTAAAAATTCGTACAAAATGTATATAACAATATATACTTAACAGTATAAATTTGTATTATAAAATTGTATTTATGTATGTATGTGTGTTTTTGTGTGGGCGGATTTTTAGGTCAGGAATATAACTTTCTGAAGATGGAGCCAGGAGAGGTGAACTCTCTTGGTGAGCCATATGACTTTGACAGCATCATGCATTATGCCAGAAATACTTTCTCCAGGTGAGACACACACATACACACACACCCAAACAGAAAATTCGCTTTCAGCATGGTTAATGTTAGCACAGTTTGCTCAGTCTCTCTCTTTCTCTCCCTCTCTTTCTCTCTCTCTCTCTCTCTCTCTTTTTCTCTCTATCTTTATCTCTCTCTGTATTTTGTATCTCTCCTTCTCTGTCATTCTCTCAGAGGAATGTTTTTGGACACTATCCTCCCCTCTCGTGATGAAAATGGCGTGCGGCCTGCTATTGGTCAGAGAACTAGGCTCAGTAAAGGAGACATCTCTCAGGCCAAAAAACTTTACAGATGCCCAGGTAATTTCATGATGAGTGTGTGTGTTTGTGTGTGTGTGTTTGTGTGTGTGTGTGTATTAGTAATCAACCGGTATTTTCAGTAGCCAATGTGCGATACCATTAATTAGACTGTAGATGGCCGATATACGCAGACAAAAAACACATTCTCATATTTTGTCACACACTCTAATATTTTGCTTTTAGCTTTGATTACAGCACACATTTGCTGTGGCAAATGTGCACAAAGTCTTTTCCAGCACATCCCAAAGATTCTCAATGGGGTTCAGGTAGTGTTGTAGTACTCGAGATCGGTCTTTTCAAGGTCTTGGACTCGTCTCAGACTCGAGCGCATTTTTACTCGGTCTTGTCTCGGTCTCGGGACCATCTTTCTTGGTCTCGCCTCTGCACAACATTGTTGGAGCCCTGTGTGTATGGCGTTATATTTGTGCCACCAGCGCGGATGTTTTGAGCGAGCAAGAAGAGTATTGCACGCACATAAACTCAATAGTGTATACAAATCTCTCTCCTGCGTGCTCAATATTGCTCTCCTGCATGCTCAACATTTCTGGTCTGCACGCTCACTTCGATTTGTACTGCGCATGCACACGGCAGTTTTATTGAATTCATTAAATCAGAGTCGTTTTTAGTGAAGAATGAACATTTTTGCAGTTTATCGATTTAATAAATGTATGTTTAATTGTTAGTTAAAAAGAAGTCGTTTACGTTTTCCGCACTTTGCAGGATTATTTACTAAATGGTGGATTTACATAGATGATGGGGAGCAGATGTGCGTTAGCAACAGCAGGGTTGCCAGGTCCCCAAAAATCTCAAACCTGATGTCTGACATAAAGCGCCCTATACAACCTGACACCAGCCTAAAATCTAGAGCGTCCAACCACAGATATTTTTGATAGCATTATTATTAGTAGTAGTAGTAAATATAATGTAAGAAGAACATACCTCCCTTATTCCTTTTCTTTGCATTTAAAACATCCCCCTCTGTATACTACCTTTTAACTCCTTATGGTTTTAACACCACAGTTATACACACAAAATGTGTTACTATAAATGTTTTTTTACGGCTATGACTGTGGTGTACACTAGGAGTTAAAATAGATTGACCAGATCTGAGATGGTGAAAAAGAGGATGTCTGGTCACCCTAGTTAAAAGGCAGTGAACAACTGAGTGTGAAGAGCATTGGGGTAGACTTACTAGTATTAGATAACTTATTGCAATGGGATTTGAACATATATATCTTTGAATTTAAACATCCCCTTTTCTCTACTCTAAATCTATATGTTCAGATCCCTTTATTATATAAAGGAGGTAGTGCGGGAGGGCAGTGTTGTGCGCGCAGGAGAGAGATTTGTAATACACTATTGAGTTCATGTGCGTGCAAAACTCTTGTTGCTTGCTCAAAACACCCACGAACGTGCGCTCAGAATTGTGGCACAAATATAATGCCATATTGTATGAGTGACTTTAGATACAACCAATGAATTGAGTATTTTTAATCACACCCCTCCACCACACACACACACACACACACACACAAGCAGCACTATTGGCTATACCGGTCTCGACACAAGACCGGCCTCCAGTACAGGCTACGCCGTCTTTTGCGCCGACATGTCCGCCACTTCATTGGTCATAAAGTTTAGATTTAATAATCACAACGAGTTCCTCTGCAAACGTAGTCCTGGAGTTTGCACACTGAATTGTTTTTTTGTGTGTTGTTGAAGCTATGGTAGAAAAACACTTGAATATGTAATGCCTATATGAATTTGTTTCTAATTGTATGGTGCTTGAAAACACCTGGCAATGTCTTGGAAGTGTTTGAAAAGTGCTTAAATTTTATTTTTGTGGTGGTAACTTTTTGGTTTTCTTTTTACCTGTGCAGTTAAAGGCCTGTTAGACAGCTTTTTTGAATTTCTGTGCTAATAATGCACTGTTCTAAAAATGCACAATAAATGTGTTATTTATTTGAATTTTCATTGTTGTTGATTAATTTTAGTATATTGGCTATTTAGTCCTGGCTTATTTTTTGTTTAGTACTGGTCTGGGCACAGTGTTGATGTTAGTTTATCTGTAAGGCCACTTATTTGTTATTTTGGTCTAAACCCGGTCTCGGTGTACATTGGTCTTGGTCTTGTCACGGTCTCGACCCCTAAATGACTCGGTCTTGGTCTTGGACTCGACTCCACAAAGTCTTAGTCTTGTCTCGGTCCTCTGTGGTCTCGGGAAGGTTTTGGACTCGGACAGTGCGGTCTTAACTACAACACTAGGTTCAGGTCTGGACTCTGTGGTGGTCAATCCATATTTAAAAATGATGTCTCATTATCCATGAACCACTCTTTCACAATTTGAGCCTGATGAATCCTGGCATTGTCATCTTGGAATATACCCGTGCCATCAGGGAAGAAAAAATCCACTGATGGAATAACCAGGTCATTCGGTATATTCTTCAGATAGTTAGCTGCAGCAAACCCAGATCATAGCACTGCCCTCACTGGCTTGTACAATAGGCACTAGGCATGGTGGGTGCATCACTTCAGCCACCTCTCTTCTTACCTTGATGCGCCCATCACTCTCGAAAAAGGGCAAATCTGGACTGATGACCTTCTTTCATTACTTCAGAGTCCAATCTTTATGCTCCCTAACAAATTGAAGCCGTTTTTGCCAGTTAACCGGTTTTCTTAAACTTGCACAGCTGTTTAGTCCCATTTCCTTGAGTCCCCTTCAGAGAGATGTGTGTGTGTGGCGGGGGTGGGGTTTGGGGGGCAGGCAGAGTAGTGAAGGTTATATGTGAAATGCTGAGTTACATACAGATGATCTCACTTTATAGGCAAAGAAGAGCATCTCCAGATACAACCATAACAATGTTATGTGTTTCAGGGAAATAATAATAATAATAAAAATCAATATATCAAACAAAGTGTTTAATCAATGTGACTAATAGTTTAGGATTAGTAAATTCTTATTGAAAATATTTTGAAAAATAATCATATGATAATTGTTTGGCCAATCAGTTGCCTGCACTCATTTTACCTCTGCCCAAACTGTTGATTCACAGTATGAATTTGGTCTATGTTAATGTTAAATATGCACACACACACTGCAGAGTAGTTGACTGATGAGACAAGGTGTGGAGAGCGGGAGGTCCTGAGACTCAGTCAGGTAGTATCGACCTGATAGGATATAAAGTAATGACTTGTGTATTGTGTGTTTGTTTTATCTGTTTGTGCTCTGTCCATGTTCCTTCATGACTGCTTTATTGTATGAGGTGACAGTCATTACTTAAGGCACACACACACACACACACACACACACACACACACTCACACACACAGACTAAATACATGACGCATGGCCTAGTTCACTTACAAAGCAAAAGACTCTAATCTCTCTCCCTCTCTAGCAGAAGCAGCCAGTGTAAGGATGACTGACTGCCTAGTTGGCAGAACTCGGTGTAGAACAGTCTGATACAAATTTTAACTGAAAGGAATCTAATTTCACACATTTTCCCCATTGCTCCAAGTGTACTTGATCAGCCAAGATGTGATTGGTGGCTAAAGCATGCTTGTTTATATTAGCACTGGAGCTATGAGGCTAATTTAGCTAATAAATAATGAAAGCTGATAAACCAACAATTAGTACAAACTGTATATTTAAATGCTGAAGAATGTGCATAAGCTTTAGTTACTTGTTAGCTACATTAGCTTCATAGCTGTAGTGCAAAACGGAACAGATAGACTTCAGACACCAGATATTTCCATCAGTTATCATCTGCTTAATCCTGGTCATATCTGTGATGAGTCCCCTACCTTTTTACTAGACACAGGACAGGGCAATACACACCAGATATTTATTGAGTTTTATTTTTGCTACACTTTTGCTTTTAGATGATTGAATTCGATCATAAACATCCATTCATATGGACACAGCATTTCACTTGTTTCCCACTAAGTCACCAACAGAAGTTTATCAAAAATGAAACTTTCTGTGGGGAGATAGAGGTTTTGTGGCAGACATACTTGCAATGACTGCTCCTTTGTTTCTCATGAAACAGACACTAAAAGCACTTCTATATGCACCCACTGTTCAAATAACTTTTTTATAGGCTGGTGTTAGCAGCAAATTTAGCTTGTCTTTGAGACAACATATGATTTCCTACCCAGAGATGAATGGGATTTAAAGTCTCATTACACAGTAGTCCTTTGCACTTGATCTCTTACACAGTGACATTCTCTCATTTGATTGGAGTTCTAAATGGAACAGAACAATAACAGGTTAATATAACAGCTGTTTGAAATAAGGTCTTTATGGTCTAAAGGTTAGAGAAGTCGGTTTGGGACAGAAAGGTAGCCACCCTGAGCAAGGCACCTAAAACTCAACTGCTCCCCAGGCGCTTGAGCAGGTGGCTCCAGGTATGTTTGTGCTTACTGCACCCTAGTGTGTGTGTATGTGTGTACGTACTATACAGATGGGTAAAATGCAAAGTAGAATTTCCCTAAGCGGATTAATAAAAGTGCTTCTTCTAAATATTGTTCAACCCCAAATTAGAAAAATGTTGGGCTTTACGGAAAATACAAAAAAACCTCTTACATTTAATTTGCCTTGTATTTCATTGCTGACATTAGGAACACATGATATTTCATGATTTCTCTAGTCAACTTCATTTAATTTGTTAATATACATCTATTACTGAATTTTAGACCTGCAAACAAAGTTTGGATTAGGGCAGTTTGGGACTAGTAATGATGTAAAACAATGTGATTTCAAACAGGTGTCAACATTTACTCATGATCTTGTACAAACTGGTATCCATGAAGTCTTTGAATCCATGAGTCTTTGAAGAGAAAAGATCTTAAGTCCTCTGTGCCAAAACATGTTTTAAGTGTTGAGAGAAGGAATAGCAACATTACAATGTTGTAAAGGCTTTAGTGTCCCACATTTTTTGTAACATATTACATAAGTTGATCAGTCAAAACATGAAATTATGAAATATAATGTCTGCAGTGAAATAAAAGTTGAAGTAAACATAAGAAACATTGTGTTTTGTATTTGCATTTTCGACACTATCCCAACTTTTTTTCAGATTTTAGTTTGTAAAAGCCTGAAAATTCACACAGAGGGATAATATATGATAATATGTGGGGCAGAAGTGACTTCACGTCACTTAATAATAAATAATAATACGTGCTTGATATTGCTTTGTTTACACAGGTGTTACTTTTATTCCTGTTTATGTGTTTACATATTTTTTACACTAAATGAAATATCTGCATATTTTTGTCTGATCACTTTCATTATATATCAGTCATATCGTGTTCTTAGAGAAAAGTAGAGTAAATTGAATAAATGGCAGCCACTTGGGACCTGAAAAAAAGGTTAACCTCACTATTTATATTTGTCTTTGAAACAAATTCCAAGCAGAAGTTGTTGGAAAAAAATTATATAATGATAGAAAACCCACATAAAAAAATTTGTGACAGATTTCTAATCATATTGCACATTCTTCTGTTTTCCCAGCATGTGGTGAAACATTGCAGGACTCCATGGGGAATTTTTCATCTCCTGGTTACCCAAACGGATACCCTTCATACACACACTGTGTCTGGAGGATCTCTGTCACACCTGGCGAGAAGGTAAAACAAACTTCTACCTGTGTGTGTGTGTGTGTGTGTCCAGGTGACAAGTAAGGACAAACATTACAAAAAAATGTTTTTTCTATTTGTAAATCTACATACAGCAGAAACTTTTAAAACCTAAATTCTGAGTAGGGCTGCCACAAACGATTATTTTTATAGTCGACTAATTACCGATTATTTTTTAGATTAGTCGACTAATCGGATCATACATTAATTAAATATAAAACATACAGCTTATCACACTAGAATGCAGCTGCTATTATATAACTCTCTGTTTACTTTTAGCAGCTAACTAGCAATTTAGCTTACCGAGATGACGGTCCCTCTTCATCATTGTCACAATCAGCCACAACATGCTTCCTTTTCAGGTGCTCGTGCATCGCAGTTGTGCTGCCATGGAAGGCAAGTTCTGTCTTGCAGATATTGCATTGCATACATTTCACTTTCATTTTCTTAAAATGATCCCACACTTTTGAGTTCTGTTGCCGGGTAGCCATGATACCAGAGCCTGTCTGTATAATGTCCTGTGATGTCGTCCAAGGGCTACCCCGGTTACCACTACTGCACATGTGCGTCAAGGACAGAAAGGCAGACGCAGCAGTGGAAGGTGCCGCAGCAGTTTGGAGAGAAAAACTAAGTAAAAAAAACAAAAAAAAACAAAAAACTACGTATCGACTATTAAATTAGTCGTTGACTATTTTAATAGTTGACATAATCGTGACTAGTCGACTAATCATGGCAGCCCTAATCCTGAGTTACAAGTGAGAAATAATTGAATTGAAGGTTTAAGTCTTCTCAGCATTTACAATGTGAGTAAAATAAACTTGGGATCATATAGAGACCCAGCCTACAGAGAGTTAAAATGTCATTGTTGTGTGCTTTAATCTTTCAATTTGAATAAGCTCTTTGGGGTACTCCTGGTATTGTCTGTGCTCCACCAAAACACAAACACTACTGTCAAACTTTATAGGTTTAACCAGTCCTAGTGCATCTCCAAAAATCAGAATATTGATAAAAAGTTTTTTTGCATTCATAATTTAATTCAGAAAAGGATCATATATTTGTATATTCATTACACATAAAGTTACAAGTTTCAAATCTTTTTTGTTCTAATGTTTATACTGTTTAAATATAAATCTACTCAAACTCAAAATGAAATATTCTAATGATTTGAGATTTGAGATTTCTATTTAAATATAAAAGAAGCTTGAAATGTTTCTTTACATGTAAGGAATATAAAATTTGACAGTTTACCTTGTTGAATTAAATTATGAACAATGAACTATTTCACCATATTACAATTTTTTGATGTGACTGTATTTCAGTGAAGAATATTTAAGTATTCAAGATTTTACATTGATGTTTTTACTGTGAAGTGTTCATAAGCTTTTTGAACACTTGTATTCAGATAGTGCTTAACTTCACTACAATGGACCTGTATAAGAGCAGCCTGTGTTGGTATGACTACATTGAGGTTCGGGATGGATACTGGAGGAAAGCCCCTCTGCTGGGTAATGCTTCAAGAACTTGAAAAAATAATTCAATAATATTCTACTAAGGTCTTTTTTACTTTTTTCTGATATGTCTGTTTTTATCTTAACATTTATGGATATGTGGGTGTATAGGCCGGTTCTGTGGTGATAAGGTTCCAGAAATGCTGATATCCACTGAGAGTCGCATGTGGATTGAGTTTCGCAGCAGCAGTAACTGGGTGGGAAAAGGTTTTGCTGCCATTTATGAAGGTGGGGCCTGTTTCACTGTTCTGTTTCTTTATAGTTTAGGAAAGGTTGCTCATATTAACTCTTAGACATCATTATATTTAAATGTTAAGTTATAATTAATTCAAGTAATAATCAATTCTCACTCTCTCCCTCCATTAGCTATTTGTGGAGGCGACATCACTAAGGATTCAGGTCAAATTCAGTCTCCAAACTACCCAGATGACTACAGGCCATCTAAGGAGTGCATGTGGAGGATCACAGTATCTGAAGGATATAACGTAGGGCTCAGCTTTCAGGCCTTTGAGGTACATGTATGTCTGACTGACACGCACACACACACACACACACACCACACAATCGGATTAATATTCTGTCCATGTTAATTCTGTCACAATTTTGATCGTTTTGATTTATTGATTTTGATTGATCATTTACATAAGTTTACATAATCCACTGAAAAAATTCCTGATCAAAATAATGCAGATCAATCACTAAACATTTTAACTGATTCACCAGAAATTTTCAATACACGCAATGTTTAGCAATATAATCAATCTATCCATATTGTGCAGCCCTTGTGTGTGTGTGTGTGTGTGTGTGTGTGTGTTTGTGGTGGAATTCATGTATGTGATGTAGTGCATGAAGGGATCATGGATATGCTTTGAAAGGCAAGAGGAAAATGTTCTCTTTTACAATCAAGACTGTTAAAGTGAGAGTGAGTGAGAGAGAGAGAGAGAGAGAGAGAGAGAGAGAGAGAGAGAGAGAGAGAGAGAGAGAGAGAGAGAGAGAGAGAGAGAGAGAGAGAGACAGGATGTAAAACTCAGTCTCTCCATTTACCTGAACACACACTGACACACTCATTTACTCATTCTCACGCACACTTACAATCCAAGAGGAAGACACATCACTAACCCAGAGACCTTGGCATACCAGTACACACACACACACACACACACACACACACACACACGTCTGGAATGTGAGATCCTGTTTTTATTAGATTGTTTCTGAGACTCTAACACCTAAGGTGCTGTTGGCACGATAATGCAAAGAACACATGACATGTTTGTATTTCTGTGTGCCTCTTCATTCTAAGGGTGTTGGCTGTGTGTGTGTGTGTGTGTGTGTGTGTGTGTGTGTGTGTGTGTACATTTTTGCCTAATAAGCTAGAAAAATACTCTTTGTATGTAAATGTACCATTATAGGTAGAACATGATCTTTAAGGTCCAGTTATATAACTTAACCACTTTTCAGGAGATATTTGTCTTTTCTTAATAGTAAAATAATGAATACTAAAGCATTTAAAAAATAAAACATTGTTCATTTCATTTTGCTCATTATTTAATTGAAAAATATAAACTGTCATAGTTTATGTTCATTATAAGTGACATTCCAGGCCTGTTTTACTGCTGGTCAGTTTGGCTTATAGCTCATGAAAGTCAGGAATTCAGAATATTAACTTAGTATATTTCATTTCAAGTAAATTACTATTCAAACATTATCAACATTAAAACATAATGCTTGAAATATGTCACTTGACATGTAATTAATATAAAATATGTCACAGTTCATATTTTTCAATTAAATAATGAACAAAACTGATTTTTTTTCAATATATCATAATTTTTTTGGTAACTAAACAGTTGAGAAATGCGTAAAACATGGAGGATGAAGTTAGAATTAAATTATCCAAAACACAGAAGTAAGTACTATACATTTATAATGTTGCATGTAAAAAAAACTAATAATGAAATCATGAACATTGCAAAGGCAGATTTTCAAGACTTTACTTTTATTGTACCAGAAGCATACTGAATTATACCTGTATCCTATCTAATTTTGTGGCTTGTTGTACTGCTATAAATACCATGCATATTTAATATAGTTAAGAAATGTATATTGTGTCCATTTTTTTTGTATGTAAATTATGACATGATTACAAACTTTTGAACTGTTTTTTCTTATTTTTTATGTTCTTTGTGTTTGCAGATTGAGAGGCATGACAGTTGTGCCTATGACTATCTGGAGGTGCGTGATGGCCTGTCTGAGAGCAGCCCTCTGATTGGTCGATTCTGTGGCTATGACAAACCTGAGGACATACGCTCCACCTCCAACATGCTGTGGATGAAATTTGTTTCAGACGGAACTGTTAACAAAGCTGGCTTCGCTGCCAACTTCTTTAAAGGTAGACACAGACATACACTTGTGCACACACGAACACACACACACACACACACATTAGTAAAAATCTCTATTGCAGTGTTAATTTAATTCCGTTTGTATTGGAAGACTTTGGAGTGGAAGGGTTTCCATGGTGAAATTTCACTCTTAAAAGTGTTTCCCATTTTTTGTAAAGAACAGTAACAGTTGTGCATATTTCCATTTATTTTTTCCAATGTCAAATTATTCACCAAATAAACAGTAATTGTCTTAAAATGTACTGAAGTTTGTTATCTGTATAGAATATGCTTAGAAAATCAGTTGTTTAACCAAATGTAGTTTAGCCAGGGATGTTCAAATAGTTTCATAGAGTTCAGAGGATGTACTTTTAAATTAGGCCTGTCTGTGTTTTCAGAGGAGGATGAGTGTATGAAGCCAGATAATGGAGGCTGTGAGCAGAGGTGTGTGAACACATTGGGAAGTTTCAAGTGTGCGTGTGACCCTGGATACGAACTGGCCCCAGACAAAAAGAGCTGTGAAGGTATAAGAGATTTTCTGTGTGTGTGTGTGTGTGTGTGTTCGTGTGTATGCACGTGCAGGTGTTTCCGCTTGTCTGGTCCAAACAAGCTGAACGGAAGCTTCAACCAGCTCACATAGTTGAAGAAAACATCCACAGTCAACAGGAAAACAACAGGAACGAGAGAGAGAGAGAGTGTGAGAGAGAGAGAGAGAGAGAGAGAGTGTACACATACATAATCTCATACTCCACTTCTTCACAACTGCCACCGCACCCCATACACACACTCACACAGATCTTTGTTCTCTGATTAAAACAGATGAAGTCTCTGAAACACTCTGAACACAGAAACCATCAAAGATGTAGGGACTTACAACACAGGCATCTGTGGCCCAGTGTTTAGAGATCTGGTATTGAGCAAGGCACTTAAACCCCAACTGCTCCCTGGGCACTGTGGTTAGGGCTGCCCACTACTAGTGTATGTGTGTTGCTCTGCATGGGTGGGTAAAATGCATAGGTAAAATTTCCCCACTAATAACGGATTATAAAAAAAATAAAAACAACTAAGTAAACAAAAATGTAAATAATACAATACAGATGCCACTACCTCTCACTGTCTTTATTATACTTTATCTTTATTGCTCTCTGTCTCTCTTCCTCTTTCTCTCAGCTGCATGTGGAGGTTTACTGTCTAAGCTGAATGGGACAATCACAACTCCAGGCTGGCCCAAAGAATACCCCCCCAATAAAAACTGTGTATGGCAGGTCGTCGCCCCCACGCAATACCGCATATCCATGCAGTTTGAAGCCTTCGAGCTGGAGGGGAATGAAGTGGGTACAATGTGTGTTACTCTGCACACATGCATATATATGTGTATAAGTGATGAAATCACTAAGTATAAAGGGCATTCGGGTGTATATACTGAACTGCTCAACTACAAAATGTACCTGACATGGTATGTAGGTACCTTACTCTGACAAATATTATAGAGTAGAATAGAATACACATTTACTGTGTTGCCTACAAGCTACCATGTCAGTTTATACAGACTAATTTGATTCTGAAAGGAACCAGTCATCTCAGTGAATCAGAGTCAAATGATCTGAGTATTTGAAAAAAAAATACTAACATCCATGCACATGTTAAATGACAAATAATATATTGTAATTATTTTTTTATATTAAATGTATTTTTCTTCCTCAAGATTTGCTCGCTACTTTTAAAATATGTCATGTATATTAATGTTTATTCTTAATATTGTACAGCTTTATCTTTTCATGTTTATATGATGAGAGCATGTTTAATGTATTTTATAACCAATTTCTTTGTTTTCTGTGTATGCAGGTATGTAAGTACGACTTTGTAGAGGTGCGGAGTGGCATGTCATCAGACTCTAAGCTCCATGGGAAATACTGTGGCACAGAGGTGCCAGAGGTCATCACCTCACAATACAACAACATGCGCATTGAGTTCAAGTCAGACAACACTGTCTCCAAAAAAGGCTTCAAAGCTCACTTCTTTTCCGGTAAGACCAACTGTGTACACAAACCCATAACTGATCGACGCATGACATTTCTAAAGTTCACAGCCTCTTAACACTACTGGAGAATCAGTATACCAATTATCAATCTCTGGCAAGGGTCTGGAAATGAAGGAAGATTTTATTTTTTTAAAGCAAAAGATTAGGGACCTGATAAAACCTCCAAAGTCTTTTGATCTTTTGTTTTTCCATTTCTTCATAAGATTAGCTGCATAAATGTCTTAAAAGGTTTCTCAAATATTTTTGCCTTTTGTTCTGTTTTGCTAACCCTATCCTTTGTTACAGAGCTGTATCAGAAGCTTGTAGTGCTGGAGAAGTTTTTATTTAACAAGGCCAGGACATTGTAGTTATGCTGAGATATATGATTATCACATTTTGTTAAGTGTGGGCAGCTATTAAACCTAAAGTGTCCAAATTACCTGATCAGCTGTTGGTCAATACTCAGTAGCACCAAATTGATCAAAGACACAGATCGAAATAAGCTGATAGAAAGATACAACTGACTACTGTCCTCTAGAGCTAGAAAGTTTGTTTTTATATGATGTTTCAATTTATTCTGCTTTCTTTTTGCTTTTTTCTTCTTTAAGTATTTCCTTCAGTGTATCAGTGTAAAATAATAAATATCTAACTGTAAAATATAACTGTAGAAAGTAATTGTGGTTAGTTTAATAACTGTGGTTATCTAATTGTATCTAAATGTGATTATGTAATAATTTTTTGGCAATAGTACAAGTAGTTCTAACCCATAAAAGTCTGCAGTTTGTATTACTTTTGTTTGATTTACATAATTATGTACATACCTACAAAAATAACTAAGGATGAGAGGTGCATCAGGATTTTGTCTATATCATCAGAATTGAGTCTGCACTTTTTTCCATTAGATGCCAAAAAATTGCAAAACTGTAAAATATTTTTTCCTAATTTTCGTCAGAACAAGACTACAAATCACAGTAATTTTGCATACAATTCTGATCAGAACAAAATATTTCTTCTTTTTCACACAAATGTGGCATGGGTTGGAAATTTTAAATCCACACTTGAGTGATAATTTACTAATGCAAAGTGAATATTTGTAGTGGTAATTATGTACAGTGTGTCTGTAGATGTGATATTAGAGGCGTTGTCTTTCACAGATATGCCCGCATCCTGCAGAAAACAACTTTTATCTTTTCATTCTGTCAGGACAAGACTACACCTCCTTCTATTAATTTGATTGGCCAACAGGCTGCCTCAGGGCAGGTCTCAGGTATGGCCTCCTGTGCTGTGAATGGTCTGATGGAACAGTTTGACCTTTTTTTCCACTGTGCCGTCTATTTTCTGTAATTAGAATTGGGGCACTTTCTCTGTAGCAACAAATGTGCTGTCCTCTTGGTTCAACACAATTTGTTGATCTACTGACAAATGAAATCAGTGGACTGTTCTGATCCATGACATTTAAAAAATGTTGTCTTATTATCTGACTAATTGGTGAATAGAAGATCGTTTACATTTTTATTTCATGGCTTTCTACTAACATTCAGTATCTGAGCTCTTTTGGATCCTTATTTGCTTAAATAGGTTTTATTAAGCAAATGAGTAAAAATGCCATCAAACCATTTAAACCTTATGTCTTGTTCCCACAGATATTTGGGTTTAAATAAATATATGCAGGATGAATAGAGTCTTCAGAGTACTAATGGTCATCATGGGATCACTTGAGGTCTTTTTAAGGAAATAACATTTAAAACATGATTTTTTATTTTGTTATAGGTTTGACAGATGCAGCATAAGTTTTGGGATTTTTTAAATCTGAGCTTCTGGTCTAATTTTGATTTTAAAGTTTCATTATACATACTGATTATAGAATTTGGTGGATATATTTATGATACTTTTCTACTGGGCCCTGCAGTACAGCAGGGTGTAGTTATTAAACTGAATCCATAAATATTAACACCCTACACATTACTTGCGTCTATTTCTTTGGTCAATTTGACCCCAGGCTGTTTTAGCTATATAACATGTAAAATATTAACATTTTAGAGAGTAGAATGTGTCTGAGACAGGGGAGAAAATGTCTGAGTGAGAGGAGACTGTGTCTGAGACAGAGGAGGATGTGTCTGAGACAGAGAGGAGACTGAGATTATGGTAATGTTCTGGAGGTTTAAATTGCTGGGATCAAATTGACCCCAAAAATAAATGATGTTATTAAATATGAAGGTAATAGGAGGGTTAAAAACATTTGTTATCTGATTTGACTGGCAACGTGTGGTGATATTGAGATGATTGTGCTTGACGAGTCACTGCTTTGCATTACTTTTAGCTCCACCCGCACTTCCCTGTTCAGAGCATTTGGTTCCCTTATGCCAGGTTCACACTACATGACTTATTTAGTCATTGTTTGTAGTGCCGTTCACACTGCAAGACTGTTTGAGCTGTAATCACGAATCTTTCAGTTGTTTCAATAGTTGTAGCCGACATACACACTGTCGTCAGTGTTATTTCTTCTGTACATTACATTGATCTTAGATCATATTGCATTATTTCTCCAGAGCAGTCAAAATAACAATAACAGAGAGATTGTGTCATTGGTCACATGGTTCTCGCTTTACGTGATCCCATTGGTTGAAGGTAGTTATTGCTCGACCCAGTCGCGGACTGAATCTCAGATATTCAGCATGCCAAATATTTCTTGGGCATTTTTTGACTGGTTGGTGATGATGGCTCGGTGGGCGTCTTTCATCAGTTCACACCAAACAATTGAGTGAGTGCCAGGTAATCCTCAATTTGCCTCTGAGCAGAGGTTTTTGCCAGCAATCTACAAAAAATGCGACGGGAAAACTGGGGTAAAATCATGTATTGTGAACAAGGCTTAAATAAATGTAAAAAAATTTAGTGGTGACAGCAAGATGTGTGATCACAGATTTGTAGACATACTATACTGCACTACTGAATGGAAAAACAATATTGGTAACACAGCATAAAAATCTAAATGTCTGTATCCTATTACACAGATGAGCATGTTTCTCTGCATTTTCCAGACCATCAAAGTTATAAAAGTTTCTCAATTCTCCTTATGAGTACATCATGGGCTTTACAATGATATCACATGTTTAGGATTGGAACCTTGTAAATTTTTTATATTTTATAACTGATATAAAAGCTAATTTCCTGGGTCTCAGAGGGATGTAAAAAAATTCCTGACAGAAGACAAGACAGGCCTGAATATTCAAATGCCTTTTTAAAAAATCAAATTACAGTGAGAGAGAGAAAGAAAGAAAAAAGGGACAAAAGGCATGGAATATATGTGTGTGGGTGAAAAAGAGAGAGAGAGAGAGAGAGAGAGAGAGAGAGAGAGAGAGAGAGAGAGAGAGAGAGAGAGAGAGAAAGAGAGAGAATCTCATTGAGTGGATGAGCTGAGTGAATGTGAAAAGCAGCTCATTCATTTTCAGGAGGCTCCCAGTGTTAGATCTTGGATGGCCTTGTGCCAGCAGATTTGGTGAGGTCTCCACAGGCCTCCCATATACTCCTAATCCCTGTGTGTGAGTGTGGTCAGAAGTTTGAAATTCAGCAGAGCATTCAGAATAAACTGATAATGCTGAAATAGTAAAATAAGGCCAGAATATAAGGCTTGAGTTTGTAGGAAAATATAGAAGTTTTTAATCAACAATCGTCATTTGGTGACTTTAGACTCTAAACTTTAAATCCACTTCTGATATGTTTCTGAATGAGAGTAGCTGTGTGATATTATTAGGTTTTGTTTTGTAGAGCTGTTTTCATGCACATGCACACACACACATGCACACTAAGGTGCACACTAAGGCTGCAGCTATCGATTATTTTAGTAATTGAGTACTCTACTCTAAAATCAATTCGATTAATCGAGTAATTGGATAAACATATTTGCTTTGTTAAAGTGCAGTAAAAAATACACAAGAGAAAACAACACATATCACTTAATAATGAATGACCAATTGGTTTCCTTTTTTAGATAGGTTATATTTTTAAATTCACAATATATTTCCAAATACAAATAGAAATAAATAAAACACAAAATAGAAATAAATACAAATGTAAAAAGTAAAAAACTAATTAAATTACTTTCAACTTAAGATTTCTTGTTATTAGGGCAATAATCAATAAAAAAGGCATAAACATCGACTGTATGTTGTGCATCTTAGGTTCTGAACATCTGAACAGGAACAGGTCCATGCACAAACAATTTCACACATTTTTGCTGCGAGTGCTTTAAACTGATAGCTTCAGGAGAATTAAGGAAAAGGCCTTTGTGTGTGTGTTTGTGTTCCTTTTTAAAGGAGCATTCAACTGCAATGCAGGAATGTGAGCTTGTCAACATGCTCAGGACTTAGGCTTGCCTTCTTTTTTGAAGCAATGTTACCTTCAGCTGAAAACAGACGCTCTGATGGTGTGGATGTAGCTGGAATACACAGCAGAGACCTTGCCAGTTCTGCCAGTGTTGGATAGCGCGCTGTATTCTTTTCCTATTGCCATTTTCTTCTCACACGTTGTTGCTCTTTTCCCTCATCACTTCCATATTCCCGCTTCCCAACTAAAAATCTCTGCGCCGCCTCCTCCTTCCTGTGCGTGGGTGACATAAGCATGGTGTGCCACATTAAAAGTCGTCACTGCAAAATACCGTGCTCTGAGTTTTAAAATTAAATAAACGATTACTCAATTTTTTGTAATTGAGTAACTCGAATTACTCGAGTAATCGTTTCACCCCTAATGCACATACACACACATACACACACATGCATGCGAGCGCACACACACACAGCAAGTCCTGATTTTGTTGAAGTTGAACTTCTTCCTTTTCCATAATTTCTACTTTTTTTCTTCCCTCTTTGTTTCAAAGAGGAATACATCAATATTTTGTACTGTTTTTACAGGACTGGACTTAGATTGATTTTTAATATCTTTTGTATCTAACTTTTTTGTTGTTTTTTTGGCGGCCGCGGTAATTTTTAAAAGTAGCCCAAATTGGCGTGAAAACTACGAACCTGGCAACTCTGGTGAGGAGACGTGACTGTGACGAATATTGCGACAGTTAGTCAGAGGGAGAGAGCGAGAAAAGCAGAGCGAGAAAAGCAGAGCGAGCAGCATTAGCAAACCGATTGACAACTATTTAATTGGCCCATCGGCCGGTTTATGCTACAAATAGACTGATTCAGGGTCCATGTACCGATGTATTCACATCGTTTAAGTCAAAATCGGTGTTCCGATCCAAATCGGTTATTTTTTACACCCCTAACATACATATACATATACAGTCGTGGCCAAAAGTTTTGAGAATTACACAAACATCAATGTCCACAAAGTCTACTGCTTCAGTTTTTATAATGGCAATTTGCATATACTCCAGAATGTT
>BRDA01009606.1:33412-46274 GCA_036984385.1 Crenuchus spilurus
TCTGACAAACACACATAAAAACCAGAGGGCAGCAGATCATGTGAAAATATAATATTTGTGTCATTCTCAAAACTTCTGGCCATGACTGTATATCAAATCAAATCAAATTTATTCATCACATGCAAGAAAGTACTTGTAGTGAAATGCTTTCAGAGAACAATCAATCAATCATGAAGGCAGCCGAACTCAGCAGCGCCAGTCATATATGTATATATATATATATATATATATATATATATACTGTATATAAACCCATTCTACAGTTTCTACTTTTGCTTTCTCAAATTCTTGGTTTTGGTTTTAAAATGAACTAATTGTACTGTAGTTCACTTTGTTCTTTAAGCAAAAGTTAAACACAATTACAGTGCATTGTAAAAATGTCCATTATTTTAACTTATAAAAGCAAGTAAACAAGCTTTACTCAAATGTTCAGAACAGTGGGCATTAAACAGTAAGTTAACTGAACAATGTCCAACTGTGTTAAAACTGTGTTCTGTTAACTTATAGTTTGAAAATATTTGTGAGTAAGGCAATCAAATTACTTACTTTGGGAATATTTCCCTGTAGGGTAATGATGACCTACATAAACATGTATAAATGGTTTATTTCATTACTTCTACCAATTTGGATGACAGTTTATAAATATAGCCTTTAAAAATTACGCCATTACAATAAGACTTTATAAATACTTATGTACATTTATGTAAGTTGTCATGAAGAGTTTTGAACATCACCATACATATTTTAAAGCTATATAAGTTAAAACCACAAAACATTCTTACAGTGTGATGTTTGCTCTCTCTCTCTCTCTCTCTCTCTCTCTCTGTGTGTGTGTGTGTCTCCCCCTCTCTCTGTCCCCCTCTCTCTCTCTGACTAACTGTGATGTGTGTCTGTTTTGCGTGTTTTAGATAAGGACGAGTGTTCTAAGGATAACGGCGGATGTAAACATGAGTGTATCAACACTATTGGCAGCTACGTGTGTCAGTGCCGTAATGGCTTTATCCTGCACGAGAACAAACATGACTGCAAAGAAGGTACTTACAAACACAAACACACACACATTCACACTCAACGACACAGAAATTAACTATAAACTCTTACATTAACATCTTGTGCTGCTGTTGGTGTTACTACTGCCTCTTTTCTTTAAAAGACTCAAAACTGCTCCCTGTCATACACAAACACACTCAGGACTTCGTGCTCTTTGATTTACAGTTTGTGTTATGTTTAGTGTTTTGTGTATGTGTCTCTCTCTATGTCTGTGTGTGTGTGTGTGTGTGTGTGTATTTGTGTGTGACGTCCTCCTTTCATGATGCTGTGTGTGTCTTACTAGCTCTGAGAGCACCACTGCCCTGTAAGTATTTAAGAGGGATGTGTGGTTTGGAAAGTTTAAAGCAGCCTGTCTCCTATGTGGAGAGTGTGTGTGTGTGTGTGTGTGTGTGTGTGTGTGTGTGTGTGTGTGTGTGTGTGTGTGTGTGTGTGTGTGTGTGTGTGTGTGTGTGTGAGAGAGAGAGAGAGAGAGAGAGAGAGAGAGAGAAGTAGGAGAGTATGTTATTATAAAGGAAAACAGAAAGACCAGGAGAGGACGATAGAGATATTATCCTTTCAACTTCAGTCAGAGAGTCAGGGTCGAGAAGTTAAGCCAGTGACATCCTGCAATACACACACACACACGCACACACCATATATGCACCTATGGATACACCAGACTCTCTTCAGGAGTAGTTAACTCACTCTGATTTTAAACATCTGGGCTTTCATGAATCTTCAAAGACCTGGTTCTGCTTCTGTTTTTCTTGGTGTGTGTGTGTGTGTATATGTGTGTATACATGGACTGACATGTTTTGCATGCTTTGAACTTTGTGAACTTAATCTATGTATGAGTTTATTTCCAAAATGCCAGTAATTCTTTGAAATGCTACCCTCATTAAGAAGTTTTTATTTAAAACAACTCATCATTGTTATTATTATGCATGCCTCATAGCTATGTTTAGTAAATGTTTTGCATTTGAGCCAGTCAGCTGTGTTGAGGTATTGGAATACTAGCTCTTTTTGATAACATAAAGTACTGTAAAACAAATTATGCAAAAAAAAAAAATGTTGTGTCTTAGATGTGAAATACCATGAAATGTCAAAATAGTTTTTAGCATTTATCAGACAATATTATCTTAAACTAAGCATGCTAATATGTTATTGGAGACAGAATGTCATGTACAAATACAGATGCATATAAAGATGCATAGAGAACAAAGTGCGTATGAATAAATAGTTTTATTTCACAAATTACTAGAGTGCTTTCAAAGTCTGAAATC
The DNA here is from genome assembly GCA_036984385.1 of Crenuchus spilurus. Classification (NCBI taxonomy): domain Eukaryota; kingdom Metazoa; phylum Chordata; class Actinopteri; order Characiformes; family Crenuchidae; genus Crenuchus; species Crenuchus spilurus. Next base: position 35,725 of record BRDA01009606.1, read on the forward strand.
ATCCTTGAACAATCATGCATCTTAGTATCATAATACTAACTAAACACTCGTTAATCATAAAACATTGCCTCATTTGCACCATAATTCCACATCCTTCAGTAACCTGCATTCTTCATTAACAAAGGCAATGTGCATATTGTATAACTACAACTCACTGTTGTGCACACCAGACCTGATCTAAAATAAGAAATATTCCCTAATGAGGGCTTTAGTTGGAAGGTTGATTTAAATGGATTATTTAGAGAAAAAAAGCAAAGTGAAATGTAGAACAGGGAGAGAGAGAAAGAGAGAGAGAGAGAGAGAGAGAGACTTTATAGAGCAACAGAGATGCCTATGGGCTGCTACACAAAACATAACTTGTATGGGGTTTGACATTAAATTATAATACTACACACACACACACGCACACACACACACACACACACACACACCCTATACATGCACCTATGGATACACCAGACTGTGTTCAGCAAGGTGTGAGGTCAAACACTGTAAATAGAGACCCTAACCTAAGAAAATACTTTAAGTGGTAAGCAGTTTAACAACATTTAGTCACCCAGTTTCTTTGTTTCTTATCATATGAAATACTTTTTAGGTTGAAGGATCTAACATCACAGTGTAGGCAGTGACGTTCTGGGTGTACTGACCTCAGGGTGGAAATACCTTTTTGCTCTAATAGACACTGACCTAAATTTGGGAGAGAAGAATAGGCTTAACCAGATTTATGACATTTGCTTTTTTCTTTTTATGTGTGCACACATTGAGTACATGTGATGTTGAGTATTGCAATGCAGCCACAGTGGAAATATTGGACCTGTTGATAAAATATTTAACCATTTAAATGCAAAGACAAAAAAAGCTGCTTTCTGCTTTTTAATCCATTCTTCTTTAACCCTGTCCAACCGAGTATCTCCACCACTTTGAGACTCCAGAGAAGTTAAACGGTGTCTGTCCACACTGTCCACAGTGAAACAGATAAAAAATAGTGTGGAATCAGTTTTCTATGTTCCACTGTGCTTTTTAGCACTCTACAAAAAGGCTTACTTTCTTGTTGCCAGTTTTATTAAGTTAAAACCATAGGGATGTTAGGTAGATAAGATAGAGTTAACAATGAAAATCTCACTCATAATTTTACACAAATGCACCCACACACCATCTTCCTCTGTTTTTATGGTTTTAGTGTACATGATTGTCTGGCCCAGTTCCTTTTGGTCACATTAGGTTCCTTGTCAGGGTATCCTTGAGTGTAATGAATCAAACAGACAGACACACACACAAATGTATGATTTAACTAGTGACTAATATTTTTTAAACTAGTGGGTGGGGTTGCCTTTTTTAATGTGGAAATATTGGCTTGTTTTTGTTTTAAGACATATATGACTGACAGTTTCTAATCAGATTGACTCAGTTTTTTTTCCACAAGGGAAAAACTCAGGCTTCCTTTAGAGTTGAGAATGGACACAATCAGTCTTAAACTTTTAGAACACTGTTGATTTGCTTTACAGAATTGCATGCCTAATGAATAGTATTTAAATTTACATAAGATTTACATTCTGCGTTAACATTCTGTCATTAGTTTTGTTTGTTTCAACAAATGATTGTCCTTTGCAAAGCCAAAAATTAAAAATTTAAAACATAAAAGATTTTTTCATACTTACAAACAAAAATGGTAGAGATTGAATTTCCACAATTGCAAAATAATTTTCAGTGTTTCAGTGAGCATGCTTTTATTATCACGGTTGATTACTACAACTTCAAAGAGTTAATGCTAGCCCTATACAACAGGGAAATAGCTGTTGTACCCATGTAGGTGCATCTCGGGTGACAGTGTTGGCTCAGGGAAGGCTGAGCAGCGTGAGAGTGGAGCAGTTTGGAACTGGGCCAGAGTTCACAGCACATTCTTACCATAATCCCCAAGTAGAAGAGCGTATTTCACCTGCAGTCAGCGCAGACTCAGGGTTAAGGTTTGATACAAACTAAAGCTGGTTATGACAGGCCAGGACTCGCCGTGTCAGTGTTTGATAACATTCAATGTGTCCTCTGAGGGCTAGATTGCATTTTGCTATTGCCATACAGAATAACATAAGTGAACCTACTTTAGCTAAAGCACCGTGATATGAATAATTTCTCTCTCGTAACTCCTTGAAGAAGCAGAGAGATTCTGTCAAGTATGAAAAATTTCAGCTGATTCCACATTTGTGTCATCAACAGAAGGGAAAGGTCACACATTAATGTTATTAAAATACATAATGCCTTGTATTTCAAAAGTGAAAATCAAGGCAGACTATTTTATGAAAAAAAACTGTACTAACATATAAATACAAGTGTGATTTAACATTTTTCATTGCTAGTGTATATTGTGTGATTATGTAATGACTAGGGCTGTCAAACGATTAAAAAATGTAATCTTGATTAATCTCAGTATTTCATATAGTTTTTCACAGGCCCGGCACCAGCAGTAAATGACTCGGGAGGCGAAAGAAGTGCAGAGAGGGGGCTGAGCTAAGAAAAAAAAATATGCAGTCACAACTAGGACTACAGGCTACATTTGACAGACACATAAACCCACATAAAATAGCAAATAAACAAAACCAGCCCAGACTCTCCAAATATGTCACACAACACTCTGAGTTCAGTTTCAACACAGTTGCCAACATGTGAAACATCACCAGGTCCAGAAATCCATATAACCGCAGAGCACCTTAAATAGGGTTAATATTAAACACAGACTATAATCTACACGCTCACCACTGCGAAACAATTTTAAATAATCTTACCATAATACAACTCCATTTTTCGATTGGAGGTTTTGTTGAATCTCCTAAGAAGGCGATCCCTCCACTCTCATTGTTCTGGACTGAGTTAATTTCATAAATAATTGTGTGATTTCGTCCTCCCGCCACTAGATGGCCTCTGGATGTCTTAGTCACCTTGAATCCTTTGTTTTCAGTCAGATCAGTATTGGCATGGTAGTGTGAGCAGCAGCTACATCTTATCCATCCTCTTTTGAAATCACTTACAGAAGCATCGTCTGTAAGTACCTTTGAAGGATACTGTTAGTAGAAATATATAATGTGTATATTTCTGTATATTTTGTAAATTCATCGAAGTAAGTGCTATTGGTCTTTGACATGCTACCCCAGATCCAGCTAGTTACTGTAGTAGCTTTTTAGGCTAATTGTAGGCCCATGCTTGGGAATCTGTATTAGATGTTTTAGTAATTACATATTTTACACTGATTGTGTTTCATTTTGTTTCTTCATTTAGTTTTACACCTATTACATGCTGTTAGTTTGAATAAATCTTCCAAATTTGACCAGTGTGTGATGGGAGTCATCTGTCTGTCTAATTGAAGAAGGGGACTCTTTAATGAGGGCAGAACACTCATGTATATTTTCGGCTCAAGTCGTTCTCGAATGCCAGCTTGATCAGGTTCACTTCTTGTCTGTGCAGCATGTTACGTCCATTTTCAGTGAAAATATTTTTCAGTGTAGAGAATCTATTCTCACACATGGCAGTTGATGCCTCAAATGTCAATGCATGTTTAAAAGCAGTCAGAACCACAGGCACCACACTCTTTTTTGTGACTGGAGACAAATTGGCTAAAGGTCACTTTCTTGGAACCCTGGTTCTTCACTTATAGCACTTTTCCACCAACATGGAACCGGCACCGTTCTGGTTCACGAACCTAATTTTGAACCATTTGGTGCATTTCCACAAACAAAAATACCGCCCCGAACCAGGAACATCCGTAAGTGGAGCTGGACTAGGGAACAAGAATTGACTTGTGAAGTGAAACAGACATTTGTAACAAGAGCACAAATGCTCGCAAGTAGTCGATGCGCTCTGCCATCTTTGCTTATAATTCTGTCGATGCGCTCTGCCATCTTTGCTTATAATTCTGCTTTGTTGATGATGTACACCGTAACGTATCCTCGGTTCAACTAAAACTAGTGGAAATGCGGGCTGGTTCACTAAAAAGCACTGAGGTTCTCATAAGCCCAAATGGAGCTATTTTGGTGGAAAAGTGCTATTAGTGACACGGTTGTTTTGTGATAATCCATTTTCTTATGTCCATTTTAAAGTATACTATAGCAGCTAACAATCATAATATTATTATTTTTTATTTTTTATTATTATTTTACTTTTTTTTGTTTGAGAATTTTGAAGAGAGACTGGTGGCAGAATGAAGGAGATATAGGCACTTTTATGAGGGAACTGGGTTGGCTTCTTTGCTTGTTCAGACAGATATTTGAATGAATTTTTACTTAAGACTTTGAACAGACTTGCCTTATACTATAGCATTTTTATATGTTAATACTAACCTTGACTTACAAGTTTAAATTGCTCTGTGATGGAGCTCACACCTTAATTTGCTTGTGTATCAAATAAAATTTCCCCATTAAAACCATACAATTTTTTTTGTTTTTAAATAAGAAAAACATACTTTAAAAATAACAAATAATGAATAAAAATAATAATGTATAATACACAAGAGCATGTAAAGAAATAAACTTTTATTTTTGTAATCGAGTATTCTGTCAATTTTTTAATTGATTAATTGAGTAATTGGATAAATCATACTTTTGTGTGGGACACAAAGACAGAGAGAGAGAGTGCGTGTGTGTGTGTGTGTGTGTGTGTGTGTGTGTGTGTGTGTGTGTGCACGCGTGTGTTTGTGTGTGCATGATGAGGAGAGATGCATTACATGAGTGATACTGTACATTCTAACAAGCGTGTTTGTTCATATCAGTTATCAATCATAAAAACACATTCGACACTGCTCCTCACATGAACTGTATGCTTTTGGGTCAACATTTTTAACAAATTTTAAAATTTGAAAAATCCTGTCTAAAAGGATTTGTTTCTTCCTCCATTTCAAAATGTTTAGAAAAGGAGTGAGACATGTTTGTTTACAAAGTGCCAGATCACCTCTTCTGTGCAGTGTCAGCAGTGATCTCTGCACTCAAGCTCACTAATACCTCCTAATGGCGGGTGGCGGAAGCTTGCTCGCTCGTAACTCAGATCTCAGTTTGCATCATAAAGCAAAAAATCTACTGACCGATTTTGGAAAATTCATAAGTTGGGTAACTCGTAAGTCAAGGTAGTCCTGTATGGTGATTGAAACACCTGAAATGTTCAGTAATTCTAAAAATAAATTTCCCCAAAAAAACTGGTCAGGAAATATGTGTTTCAATCTTTACTCCTCTATTCTAGACGCACACGTCAATTCTCAAAATGAACTATGGATGACTACGGGCCTGTTCATTTCCATTAACAGCACATTTTTTAAATCTTGTTAAATTATCATCATGTTAATGCATTATCTTTGAGAGCTCTAGTAATTACATTTAAATAATATATTATGCACTGAAAATAAAGCAAAATGATAGTAGTAAGTAAGTAGACTTTTAATGTGTAATCTTGAAATTATCATCTCTAAAGTGTTCATTCCCAGTGATTTTGCTGTCCATACTTATAACTCCTTCTAGCTTTTGCTGTTGAACTCTTGATAGATTTTTCATTTGTTTGTGGCTTGAGTGTGGATTATTAACTTTCTTTCTTTCTCTACACCTTCCTTGTTCTTCTCTGCTCCCTTCATTTTCTCTTCTTCCCACTTCCTGTCTCTCTGGCCATCTTTCTTTGGTTCACGGCCTGCAGCGGAGTGTGAGCACACAATCCACAGCCCCAGTGGCACCATTAGCAGCCCCAACTGGCCTGATAAATATCCTAGCAGGAAAGAATGTATCTGGGACATCACAGCCATCCCAGGCCACCGAGTCAAAATTGTGAGTGAATATGTCAATAAAAGCCTGTACATGCATATTTATTTGCAAGTCCTTACTTAAAGAACTTAACCAAAGATCCATGCCTCATTTTTCTGGTATTTTTGAATGCCTATCTCAGACCAGCATACATTTTGTATGTTTTTGATACAGCTTGATATATACAATAGTATGCAAACGTTTGGGCATCCCAGTTGAACTGCATGTTTTTCTGTACATTTTAATGCACATTTATTGTTTATTTACTGAATATAACATTTTGGAAATCGTGATTTGACATTTGTTTTTCCTGTGATCTATTCTGTTAAACTGACTATAGCAGAGTAAGGCAGATGCAGTCACAAAGTGTCCTGTAATAGAGAGATTGTTCACGTTCTCTTATTGAGCAGTAGAAGTGTGGCATGCTGTCAAAGGTTTAGAGATTCAGTAGCAAGTGGCATAAAAGACTGTTATAATGAAATTGTGGTTTCTCACCAACCTGGAGAGCTAGGGATAGAGAGAGCAAGAGAAGTGTGTTGTGCACACGAGATCAACAATGCCATCACACACTGATAATCCTATCAGAGCGTGCTCACGTTTACAGGCAAATGCTCTAGATGACACACACACACTCCTCTCATGAATACACATATAATCTTCTGCAGACACACACACATTCAGACAAACTCATAATCCTTTTTCCCCGTCTGTGCAGAAATTCAACCAATGTCTGTGAAAGTTATTGTCTGTGATAACAAAAGCATGGAGTATTGTTAGATTAATTTACCTCACTTGTACTCTCTTGAAATAAGAGGAGAAATTATGTCAAACCTGCAGGCTTTAAGTTTTCATCCCAGAAGTAATGCATACTCTTATTATAAAGTGAACTAAATAGAAAGCTTTTTTTCATAGTTGTTTAGCAGGAAAAAACATTTACATTTATGCAACATCACCTGAAAGACCTCCTGAGGTATATTTTATGACTGTATGATACAGTGTGTCATTCTGAGTTCCATGCCGGAAGTCCCTTCTGGCCAGAGGGGTCAAAGCAACCATGTTAGTGGCCAGCTCCTGGGTCCATCCATCTTTGATCAAAGAGAACAAGGACATTAGTCACTTCCTGTTGGAAAGAGGACCACAGCAGGAGTATGACCGATCCTCTCAGGGTCAGCATGGCTACTGGGAAGCTTGGGTATGGGTGTTAAGTGACTTTTAATGGTTCAGTAGTGGGAGAGAGGCACATGCAGTAGTGAAGGCTGAGAATTCATGCCAAAGAGCCACATGAACCGTCTGTAAAGGATTCTTTAAAAAAATTGAGAAATGGCTGCTAGTCTTTAGTTTAAACTGCATAGGGACTTGCATAGAGTAAATTTGCTCATATGCCTTTTTAGCATTGTATGACATTTCATTGTCAATAAAAATAGATACTGACCAAATTTAATCTTCATGGTGGCTGCATCTACCAGTTTATCCATCCATTCATTATCCTAACCACCCTTCAAAGAGTGCTGGGCATGATACCAGTAAATTTTATAATTTAATATTCAACATATATTGTTAAATATATTTGAGGTTACTCAGAACAGTTTGATGCTAGTATGTAAAGATTTAAACATGCAGTTTTTACAATGCTGACTTATAACCTTAAATTAATTAATGCTGTGCCTATAAGTGTAAATTACATTACGAGTTAGCTAAATTATGAGTTAACTAAATTAGCCTCATGGCTCCAGTTTAAAACCAACAAGGCAAACTTGAGACACCAAACATTGCATTGCTATTAAGAGAGTAATTTTGTGTGAAATTAGATTTGCTTAACTTTTCCTTTAGCTGTTGAGTCCCCAGGCTTATTCATTCAGTTATTAATATAATTATTCAGAAACAACTATAAATTACTCAGTTAAGGTATGTACTTGTGAGGTCTACATCTGCCCACAATTCTTTAAATAGGTTCAAATGTTTAAATAAGTATTCTGAATCCTAATGCTTTCCATAACCTACTTTCACCTCACTGCTTTTCTCACAATGGATAAAGAAAGTTTAGTGAAGCACCTGAATGGGACATTTAGGAAAACATGCCCACACGTGTACAGGATTCATGAATAAATATAAAGTGTTCATAGAACGTAACTGTAGAGGAACATCATTACACCCCATGTGTCTGCAGCACACATGCAAAACTGAGGTTGTCTGAATTAAGAGGTGAAAAGAAAAATGTTAATGGAGAAAAACTGAAAGGCCTTAAACAGATCACAAGGTGTGCATTCATTATCAGCATCTGCCTTGTTTTCACATGCATAATTTTTTGTCTGATCATGTTCAACCCTTTTCAGATATTACATACATTCTACATGATCATTTGATAACATGTTATTTTTGAAAGAAACATAAAATATTACTAATGCACAGGAGTGTTTATTGAGTGATGTCTCATTAGCTGTCTTGTTGTGAAATTGGAGATTAGTAATACTGTCAACATAACCTCAGCTAATTAGATACATCACTCAATACACACTTCTGTATACTGTAATAGGACTTTTCAACAAACAACCTGCCAGAGCCAATAAAATATGTAAAATTATATTTATAGTTAAAGTGATTGTTGACAAAACAGTGGTGAAACATACAAATAAAACCATAGCCTTAACAGAGGAAGAATATTATGCAAAATGGTATTTAACATACTTTCTTTCTTGCTTTGTGTATTTATTTATTTCTCCTTCTCCCATCCCTCTTTTTTCTCTATAGACATTTAATGAGTTTGAGATTGAGCAGCACCAGGAGTGTGCATATGATCACCTGGAGGCCTTTGATGGCGACTCGGATAAAGCGCCTATTCTGAGTCGCCTCTGTGGCAGCAAAATCCCCGAACCCCTTGTCTCTACGGGCAACAAAATGTACCTGCGCTTTATCTCTGATGCCTCTGTACAGCGCAAGGGCTTCCAGGCTACACACTCCACAGGTCAGTGAGTGTGTGTACATATAGTATTTTGCTAAAGTTTAGGCATCCCTGGTTAAGCTATGTTTTTAATTGATTGCAAATAAATCTTCTACAGAGAACAACCTTTATTTAACAGTTCACAAGAAAATAAGAAATGTGGCTTGTGTAAAAGTTTTGGTAGAAGAAATATTGTGATTTATTATGACAAAATCATACCATATAGAGCACTTAGAACAACCCTTTAAAAATATACTGTTATATGTAACAGTGCCCTCTAGTGGCTATCTAGTACACAAGTGTACCTATTAAGGTAATGTTTTAAACCATCTGTGATTAAACATAACAGTTAAATGAATGTGATCAGTCTAATGTGTTTTAAAAGGACCAAACACAGCATCTATGAATGCAGTTATCACCTGCAGTTTAAATGAAACAATGGTCAATATATACTTTAACAAAATATTAAGACAATCTGTGCTTGACACATTTATCTGCAACTGATTAGATGAACCATGTTTAAATGTTTAAAAATTAATGATATAAAACTGTGTGTGTAGAATGTGGAGGAAGATTGAAAGCAGAGGCCAGACAGAAGAACTTGTACTCTCACGCCCAGTTTGGGGACAGTAATTACCCAGGCCACACGGACTGTGAGTGGTTGATCACAGCAGAGGCAGGTTACAGCATTGAACTGACTTTCAACACCTTTGAGGTAGAGGAAGAGGCTGATTGTGGCTATGATTACATTGAACTGTATGATGGCCATGACACTTCAGCACACAAACTTGGACGTTTCTGTGGTTCAGGGGTAAGGGCTAAATGTTCATGTTCAGCATCTACAGGGATTAGACAATGAAACTGAAACACCTGTCATTTTAGTGTGGGAGGTTTCATGGCTAAATTGGACCAGTCTGGTGGCCAATCTTCATTAATTGCACATTGTACCAGTAAGAGCAGAGTGTGAAGGTTCAATTAGCAGGTAAGAGCACAGTTATATAGTATATTGCAATGCACACAACATTATGGGTGACATACCAGAGTTCAAAAGAGGACAAATTGTTGGTGCACGTCTTGCTGGCGCATCTGTGACCAAGACAGCAAGTCTTTGTGTCTAAATATTATTGAGCCACATTGGGGTGTTTTAGAGGAGCGAGTCAGGAAACGTTTTCCTCCACCAGCATCAAGTAGTGACCTGGTCACTATCCTGCAAGAAGAATGGCTTAAAATCCCTCTGACCACTGTGCAGGACTTGTATATGTCATTCCCAAGACAAATTGACGCTGTATTGGCCGCAAAATGAGGCCATACACCATACTAATAAATTGTGGTCTAAAACCAGCTGTTTCAGTTTCATTGTCTTAACCCCTGTACATGTGTGTGCGCCCATTTGTAATATACCACTTTGAGCACATTATTGATAACAGTTAGAATTAACCCTTGGAATGTGTTGCATGTGATGACAAAAACATATTTTGTATTGTACATATATATTTTAATTTGTTACTGTTGTACATGCAATTTAAATAAAATAATTACATGTTTTGGCAACGAATGGTCAAATTCATAATTGCTGCCATTTTTGGTAAGCATAATTTATGTAAGTAGCTACATAATCATGTTAATATAAATTATATATATAAGAAATTTAATTGGAAGAAAAATAGTAATGGTCCATATTTATCAGACTAAGCTAAGAAGACTGATCGGAGGTCAGGTTATAAGTAGTGTACGTTGTGTAAGGTTCCCAATTAAGATTGACAATAGTTATTACACGAGTTTCACCATATAATGTTTACCCGCGTGTGTGTACATGTCCCCAATCTGTTACTTTGACTTTGTCGACC
>BRDA01009610.1:6158-21202 GCA_036984385.1 Crenuchus spilurus
TATATATATATATATATATATATATATATATATATATATATATATACACTGTATAATGGTTTTTATATTTTCCATTCTAGCAAAAAATAAAAACAAATCATATATTGGATAAAGATGCCACATTAAAATGACATAAAGCATAAAGACACCATATTTGAGACTTTTATGTTGATATATGTTATCCTGCATTATTCACTTGCTGAAAGTCAACAATCCCAGGTAATGTGAATAAAGACATTCAAATGCAGAGAAAATTGCTGAGTCAGGTTTCTTCGCTGTGCTGGTGATAGAAACCAGACATCCGCTCCTGTATTGACAGTGTTTCGCGTGCTGATCTAGGACCTGTTCCTGTCAGTAAGGTCATTATAAATAGGAGATCTGCTCTCTGAGAAGCTCTGTGAATATGAACCGTGATCACTTATAGCCTCTAAAAGCCGACACGCATAAAGTCATTACAGAAATGCATCGCCTAATGGTCGAGACGTTGTTTTAAAATAGGTGTGAGATGATCCTCTGGCCTAAAATGTATTTTCAAAAATGCTTTCATGGTATAGAAGTTCATGCAGGATGTTGTTAAGAAAAAAAAAATCCATTCAAAGTATTTCGTTCAGATATTTGATTTTTTTATCCATTATTATTATTATTATTATTATTATTATTATTATTATTATTATTATTATTATTATTAAATAATGTAATTAATAAAATTATTTAAATTACATTTGAATACTTTTTAAGAAACTCTAAACATATACATCCTTAGTCCTCGTAGCCACTCTTTGACTACTAGTGGCTTTGCATCACGGTCCCATCCCCACCTTTAGTGGAGCTCCTTTAGTGAAATAGCCTGTGCTGGAGCTTCCCTGAATGGGCTCGTTTGCCTTGTTGATCCCCCGCAAGGCTGAGCTGGAGAAGGCCTGTGTAGGAGCAAGGTCAGCTCCTTCTTCACAGCACAGTAGTTATTAGAACATGAAAAACACCCCATCACTCCTCAGCATGCTGATTATGCAGACGGCCCTCGCCTTTTTGAAGCTGACAGATTCTGCGTTTTGGAATATTTTGCGCTTTGGTTTTACACGCATTGCGAATCGTGCAGGCCCTTCGGGAAGTTTCAGGTCAGGCTGTTTGGTTATTTGGCTATTTAGTCAGCAAGAAAGAAGAAGAAGAGCGTTGTGGGTTACTTCATGTTGTAATGGACGCGTGAGGTTATTTGGCTAAGCGTTGCGTCACTTTTTAAGGCTTTTCCTGCCAAAACGAACACTTGCTTTCCTTAGATTGCTCGTTTAAGCCAGCTTTTCTGCTGTTTGTTGCCCTGGGGCAGAGGTTCTGCTCTCTAAGTGCTTTGCTAAAAGGAGTGAATGCTGAGTGCTTCATGCTGGAAGGTGTTGCCTGTAAATTTAAAAGGCGGTGAGGTATCATCGCAGAATAAAGCGGCGAAACTTGCGGATTTATCAGCTGTTGGAGGTCCTTGCAAGGTGGCGTTTAATAGTGCCCAGGATTGGAACGCTGGGCGACGGGAGAGGAGGAGGAGTACAGCTGGAGTTTCAGGCAATCTCAGAGAGCAGAATTGAATTTGACACCGAGATGGAATGAATCAATTCTGTTTTGCGCCCTGGTGAACAAGTGCGAACAGCTTTGCTCAAGAAAAGCTTTGTCTTGTTTATTTATTAGCCCGTCAGTGTCCACTTCCGAGCTGACCGAGCTAATCTGCCTTTAAATATTACAGCCATGTGCCATTTCACATTCTCCCGTTCATCATTTCGAAGCCGTGGATGTATTTGTGGAGAACCGTACGTACGTACATATATGCAAATACAGCCGCTGAAGCATAAAACACGACTCCAGTCGAGTGGTCAGGTTGCGAGCAGCGTTATGTATATGTGCTGTTTATTATTTATATATGCTGACCACTTATGCATTCTCCTCTCATCCTTCTGTCACATTTTCCTTCTCGCTCTCACTTTTCTTCTACACCCCAACCCCCCCCACACACCTCTGAAAGTGGCTTTCGGTTGCTAGGCAATTGATGAGTCCTCATGCTTAGCAATGTTGTAACGCCATAATTGCCTTCCCAACATCACTAATTCACCTTCTGGAGACAAAGAAATGGAGCAATAAGAGTGTAGATATTGATATGTGCTAACGTTCCGCGACATATGATGCACCACGGTACCATAACCAGGCCACAGGGACCCACCACTTCATTAAAACCACCTTCTTGTGTCTACACTTGTTGTTATCTTAAAATAATTGATGATCACAAAGCAGGAGAAGGCTGTAAGTAGTGAAGTTTCCTCAGTTTCTAATATAATTAAGAAACAAATCGATGGAGGTCACGTTGAAGTCCAAGAAAACATTCTAAGAGACCTACTAAAAGGATTGCAAAACTGTTCTTTAATTGTAGAAAGCCTTGGTGGGAGCACACTGTTTACTACTGCTGTACTGGAAGGGACTGCACAATTATAGCCAATGGAGTCATTAGAAGTCATAATTTCCTGCATGGTCAATTTAGCATTAGAACTTTGAAATGCTGATGTATTTTAGAAACAGGTCCCGTGGAGTGTTGATGTTAAAACATCTTTTTGGCTGTTTGGAGGACAAAAGGGTGCAGAATTAATGTAAAGAACCCCAACTGTGGGGCCCCGAGTGAATCCCGGTCATGATGTTTACCATTAACAGTCGGGGCCCAAGAGAGCTAAAATTGGCAGTGCTCTCTCTGGGCAGGTAGATGGTTCTCTCTCTTTCTCTATCACTCTCACATTGCAATGTCCGCTGGCTCAGGGGTTTACTGATTGGTCCATTCAGAGCTGGGATTCCTGCGCTTTCCTCCGAGCGTGTTGGCTCCCCAGTGACGGTGTATCAGTGGTAGTTAGAAAAGAGGAGGTGGCTGTATCACACACAGCGGAGGAGGCTTGTGCTTGACTTCACCCTCCTAGAGTCAGGGACAGTGCAAAGTGATAGGAAGAGCCCCCTAGTGGATGGGAAGGGTAAATTGGCTACTTCTACACTGGGAAGGGGAGAAAAATTGGCAAAAAATAAAAAATAAATAAAGAACCCCAACTGTTAAGCATGGCATGGTGGTGGATTGATTATGAGGATTCGAGCTTGTGTTGAAGCCAGTGGCACGGAGAACGTGTAACGGGTAGAAAAAAGAATGGACTCAATTAAGAACATCACAGCATCTGTATAAATGAAAATGATTCTAAATGCACATCAAATCTCACAATGTTACACTTTGTACACTCTTAAAAATGGTTCTTCAAGGGTTCTTTAGTAAAGAAAATGGTTCTATATAGAACCATGAACACAATTAGTCCATCTGTTTCTCTGTACGCTTTGTTCATCCTGTTCTTCAGTGGTCAGGGCCACCACAGGAGCATGTTATTTGTGTGACAGTGACGTGGTGGTGGTGTGTTTGTTTTAAGTGGATCCGGTTGCATATTCAAGGCATCGCAAACGCATCTGCTACGAGCAGCCGAGTGCTTCCGACAGCCTTCCTGTACACAGCGTTAATACTGTATGACCAAGGCTGCAGCCTTGACAAACAGATTCTGTGTTTGCTTCATCCAGTCAATACTGAATATTGTAGGGAAGCACTGCGTGAATGGTACACGTGCAGCTGTGCAGAAAAGAGAAAACGTGAAAACAGCTTTGTGGTTATAGTCCATAGCAGAGTTACCATAGCAATAGAGATGTAGAGAGATGCAGAGCATCATGAAGTCAGTTCAGATGAGGCCTCCTGTTTCCTGGTGCACTATTTTCACTCCAGCTGTGACACTGAGGATTATAAAAACTATTCTCATGCCAGCATAGCATGAACTAACACACCACCACCAAGTCAGTATCACCGCAGTGCTGAGAATGATTCACTCAAATAATACCTGCTCTGTGGTGGTCCTGATTATTGAAGAAGAGGGTGAGAAATTACAATGTGCACCTTTATTTACATATTATTTATATATACATCTTTCATTTCAGCACCAAACTGTAAGCGTTCTGGTGAATCTGTGTTTTGGTAGTGAGGAAAAGCACAATTCTGAATGTTAAACCAAATTTCACCTAAATTACTGCAGTCAACTTACACCTTAGCATCCACCTTAAATACCATAGCAACCACCTAGAAGCACCTTAGCAACCACTTGAAATACCATAGCAACCACTTAGCAACACCTTAGCAATCACCTTTCTGTTTCCTGTTTACAGCCCAGAGCTAGAAAAAAAGTAACCGTGTCATCATCACATCATTTTTCAGTATAAATTATTCAGTCATTTCACTTATTCAACCAAATAATTTTGGTTGTCAAATACAGACTCTAAACGCTTACTATAGCTTCCAATGAGAGTCTGGATTCTGGTTGAAGGTTTGATGGTTTCCGAGCATGGACAGCCTGCTTTAAATCACACCACAGATTTTCAATAATAATCAGATTTGGGGACTGAGATGGCCCTTCCAGAACGTTGTACTTGTTCCTCTGCATGCGCAACTTCAACTTTGTCACTGATTCTTGAATATTGTTCTGAAGAATCTGCTGATATTGACTGGAATCCATGCGACCATCAACTTTAACAAGATACCCAGTGCCTGCACTGGCCATACAGCCCCACAGCATGATGGAACCGCCACCAAATTTGACTGTGTTTAACAAGTGTTTGTCTTGGAATGCTGTTCTTTTTCCATGCACACCGTCCCTTATGTCCAAATAACTCAATTTTAGTTCCATCAGTCTACAGCACCTTATTCCAAAATGAAGCTGGCTTATCCAAATGTGCTTTAGCAAACCTCAAGCGCCCTCTCCTTGTGCAAAGTGTGCTGAATAGTTGAACGATGCACAGTGACACCATCTGCAGCAAGATGATGTTTTAGGTCTTTGGACCTGGTCTGTGGGTTGACTATGACTGTTCTCACCATCCTTCGCCTCTGCCTATCTGAGATTTTTATTGGCCTGCCACTTCGGGCCTTAACTAGAACTGTGCCTGTGGTTTTCCATTTCCTCACCATGTTCCTCACAGTGTAAACTGACAGCTGAAATCTCTTTTTGTATCCTTCCCCTAAACCAATCTTTGTTTTCAGGTCATTAGAGAGTTGTTTTGAGGCTCCCATGTTGCCACTTTTCAGAGAAGATGCAAAGAGGAGAAAAACTTGCAATTGGCCACCTTAACCCTTTCTCATAATTGGATTCACCTGTATATGTAGGTAAAGGGTCAATGAGCTTACAAAATAAATGTTGTGTTCTAGTAATTAGTGCTAAAGGTATTCAAATCAATTCTGCAAAAATGAAGCAAATCATTGCTTCTGCATAGAGCCCATTTGATGCTAAGCTCCTGCATGAATATATGTGTATGTGTGTAGATGTGTATTACTACACTTGCTTTTGGAACCTCGTTGGTAAATTTACAAGCAAAGTCTATGTAAAAAAAAAAATATTTCAAGTAGTTGTGGAGCTTTTCAAAATAAAAAGTTGGGATGGGGCAAATAAATAAAAAATGCATTGTTTTGTACATTTACTTTGACTTTTATTTCACTGCAGACAAAATTACTCCCAAAATATAAAATTTTTAGTCTGCTCAACTTCATTTCATTTGTTAATATAAATCCATTCCTGCCTTTCAGGCCTGCAACACTTTCCCATAAATTTGGGACGGGGGTAAAATTACTGCTAGTAATGAGCTAAAAACTAAATTCTAATATGATTTCCAGCACGTGATGTGAACAGGTGATACAAATGCCTGAGAAAAGTGTTATAGAACAAGAATGATTGGATTTGCATGTTGCTCTACAGTGCATGTCATTAAACAATTGAAGGAATCTGGAGGAATTTCAAGCCTAAGCTGAAAATCTCTCAGACAACACTGATCAACAGCGGATATAACCACATGGACAAGAGACTACTTTGGGAAACCTTTGTCATGCACAACAATGTGGAATTACTTGTATATTCACTAATACCACTTTAAAACTTTACTGTGTAACCAAGAAGCTTTATTTCTACTTTTATTTTTACTTTTTTTTAACCATGTCCAGAAGTGGTGTTGAGGCTTGGAGGAATATACTGATATATATATATATATATATATATATATATATATATATATATATATATATATAAAGACATAAATATTAAAATCTTAGGGTAGAAGATGGTTAAACTCAGTAAAATCAATAAATAATGCCTTTTAACTTCTGCGTAAGCCAGTTTTTATGTATATATATATAATGTATGTATGTTTGTGCTGAAACTGAATGTGCTCTCCTCTCCTCTCCTCTAGTGAGTATTGATGAGGTGGAGCTGCAGTGGAAGACTCAGTTTCATCGCTGGCTTTCTTACATGCTGGACTGGAAGAATCAATTTAACGACTACAGCTCGGTGAAAAAGCAGCAGTGTGAGAAGCTTTAATGTCAGCCCCGCTTTTACTTCTAAAGCGCCGGCCAGTGCACTTTACGAGTCAATACAGCTACAAAAGCCAATGCACGCACATGACAGGGCGACTCTGTGTTCTTTCATATGCTCTGACTGTAGCCATACATACATCTTTTTAAGTATGTGCCTTTCTTTTCCCTCCTCGATCGCAGTCAATAAGGCCTCAAGCCAGGCTCTGATGCTTGATATCGTGAGAGGGCATCACTGCTCGCCAAACTAGGCCAGAGTTGTGGAGTTGCATGTTAAAACGTAGCATAACTATTGATTAACTGCTTTGTTCTGTATTGTAACATTACGTTTAATTGGGCCAGAAGTGACTATAAGTGAAATACTGAAGGTTTGCACTTTAATGTTGATAACGAACTGCTCCAGGCACTTTTATCAGCTGAATTCACAGTAAAAGGATTTTATATGGGATCGTACCATCTGGATCTGTCCACCAACTCACTGGAATCAACCATTTCCAAGAAAGCAGGAACACATTGTTACTTTTCAGTGGTTGACCCTTAAACAATCTAGAATTGCAACACTATTCAAAAGTAATTGCACTGGCTGTGTTCACATTTTTTTTTTGCTCAGATCGGGTTTGACAGTTCACATTCATAATGAAGTGACCTGCATGTGTCTGTAACGTGAATGAATTAGTCTCCGAAAAGATATGCACACATTGATACATTCATGCATATCGCCTCTGTCACCATATTTGTGCAGGGTTGCCAGGTTTGCAAAAATACATTCAGCTGTAAAATTTGTGGTGCAATGTTTTTGCACTAAATATAAAATTCGATGAATGATGATGACATTTTCACAATTCTGTAATTACACACTTTATATTTTGGGCTAGTCTCAGTCTGTGTAGCAACTTCCTGAAAAACAATAGATTGGTGTAATTTGTGGGATCTGGCAACCCTGTATTGGTGTATTACAACTTGTGAAACAGACATGTTTGTAGCTGATGTGTGATAGTGGACAGTAAACAGCTGGTGGTCTGTACATGATCATTTGTAGAATGTGAATAAAAGCCGGCTGATGTTGCAGCTCTGTGTGTAAACAGAAGTGAAGTCAGAACTGGTTTAGCACTAAGCACATGTGCATAGAAAAAAAAACAATCAAATCTGATCTGACCATTCACATTCATGCTCATGATTCAGATCTAGGACCACATATGAAAGTGACACAAATCTGATTTGAAAAGATCTGACATGTTCACACACCCTGAAAAAATCTGATCTGAGTTATTTCAGTCTGGTAATGTGAACGTAGCCATACTTATACCTGAAAACAATCATGAGTGCCATTAACTGTCTGTGTTGGTTTTGTGATGGTTTCTAAATGTTTGTAAATGAATCGGAAGCATTCCAATATTTCTTGATTATTATCAAGAGATATTGGACCTCCCAATGTTAGAATGGACCAACTCAATGGAACATTGAAGAGAAGGATATTGAATAGAAATAGAGTGTCAATAGTTGTACTGAACATAACACAAAATTGTATTCACACGAGCTATTAGCATACAACGTCCCCTGTAATGTATTCTCTTTTTTTTTATACAGGGTGTCTCAAAAGTAAAGAAACACCCATATAAAGTGATTTGGCAAACAGTAATGCAATATTACACAAACTTTGGGGATTTAGGCAATGTAACCAATATGGCGGCCATATTGAATTCCATTTCAGTTGGAAGGTATGTGTGTGACCCATTAAATTGGTAGAGAATTCCACCAGAAAATCAGTGGTGAGCTTCATGTCAACATAACTATATTCATCATTCTCATATTAAAACTGCTTTTATTCTGTCAAGGGTCTTGTTTACTTATATACAGAATGTTAAAAATTGTAGATGCTTGTGCTAAAATTCAGCCAGATGGTGACAGTTAGCAGGAATGAAAGAGAAGGAGCCTTAACACTCCAACATGGTGGACAGCATATCTAACATAATATGTAGCCTTTATGGTCAATTTTCTGTCTTCTTCTTCTTCTTCTTCTTCTTCTTCTTCTTCTTCTTCTTCTTATTATTATTATTAGTTTTACTTTACAACAATTTAAGTTATTCAGATCTGCTTTTTTGATTCAAATATGCTTTTTGTGCAAGAATTTTACAGAAATCCTGAAGGCAGTCACTTTTCCAGCCTGCTTGCTGGCCATTTTTGTTTACCATGTGTTTTGTTGTAATTACTGGCCATCAGGTGGAGAACTACAAGGTATTTAGTTGTGTTCCCTAAAGCGGCTGCCATGCTATTATCATGCATTTAGAATATACTGACTTATGAATAGTTATCCACAAGGTGTGAAAGGGTTAACACTATTGTTTTTCTAGTGAAATTCTCTGACGTTGAATCAAAGATGGCCACCAAATTGGTGATGTGGGTAAACACGTTTCCACCAGAGCTTGTGTCTAAACCATGTCTTTAGAAAGGATATTTCAGCCCAATAGTGCAGCAAAACACTCGGCTTTTCTCTGTTCTCCAAAACACATCATAGATGTTAAAAATGGTGGCACTCCAAAATGAGAGAAAGTCTTGTTTATTTCTGTTTGCCTGAATTCCTTGTATTTAAAACCACTTCTGATGGGATAAAAGTTACTTTATGGTGTAAATTAGTAAAATCTTTCTGAGATGATGTTGCTGTGGGACATGGCAAGATGACCAAAATTTCTAGATGTAACGACATAAGTTTTATAATAAATGAGTTTGGACATTTGAAGAGAAATGTTACTGTTGAAAATGCTTTAAATATGTAAGATTTGTGCTGACCAGCCACTTCATTAAAAGCACCTCATTGTATCTTCTTATCGTGCATTTGACCACCACAAGTACATCTGTTTCTCTTTATACTGGTCAGGTCCGGGTATTATTTGAGTGGTGCAGGGACATTGATGTGGTGGTGGTGTGTTATTGTGTGTTCTGGTACAAGTCGTTTAGACAGCAGAGCTGCTGGAGACAAAATAGACTTCTAACCAGCTGTGGGCAGCATCCTAGAGGATAACCAAACTACTGTCTCTGACAAATTACACCCATCTAAAATTATTTTTTCCCAAAATGATACACAGGCTTTTGTTCAGCACAAACTCAGCAACAACAGTTTCAAAACAGTAAGAGTGTCATAAGTCTATATTCTGATTAAATCTGCTCTAAACTTAGACTTTCCAGAAATGTTCAGATGTGCTGATATGTTGTGAAAACAGTCTGTAAACATTTCTAGCCAAGACTTTTGAGCTCAGAACTGAATAAACAGGTTTGATTGTGAGTTGACACTCTGTTTTCACTTAGCCACGAACCCTACACTGAATTGATCCATCACCACTTAGAACTTAGAACGAGCCACGACCCACAGTGGGGGTCCTGACCACTGAAGGGTGAGATAAACAGATGTACTACTGTCAGTACATAGTGCATGTCAGTGTCACTAAAATGAACAATGAGTATAGATCAGATGTTTGGTTGATATGATTTTTTGATGTGTTCCAGTGATGCGAGGTTTGACAATCTGAAAGGGGCCTTTAAATTGTATTTTTATTCATATAGATGAAATATTATGATTGTTTACAAAAAGTGTTCTGTGCTGAATGGTGTGTATCTGTGTTTGTGCCTTTACATGCATAGATCTTTTTATTGTAATATTCCTATTCATTGTGTGAGTAGAATTGATATTACAAGCAGTTTAAGTGCATGACCATGCAAAGGGCACTTCTGATTAAAGCTGTGTCACGTGAATAACCCAGCAGTCTGGTCTTGTTTTTGTTCCTGGTATATCACGGTGGGATTGGATTGGGGGGTGTTATGTGTTCCATTCAACATTTGGCCATTTGGTATGTGGTTGGTGTGGGCTTATTGGCCGAGCAGATGGAGCTTGGGCCTTAAATGCCATAGCTGTTCATTTGTACGCTAATCATTTAGGAATGCTTCGTGTCTGACCTTTTAGAAATGGTTTGGTGGAAGATGGCTTTTGGCGTTCTTCCAGATAAAGGGACGAGAAGAAGGAGGAAAAGACGCAATAAAAGAAAAGCTGCTTTGTAATGCGTTTGACCCCTTTTGTTATATCAATGACATCACATTAGCATTTGTGAAAATATCTGACATTTCCAAAACATATCTTCCAAGTTTTAAGATATGCAAGATCATATAGATGGAGCTGCCAAATGAAAATTGAAAATGGGTGTTGTGTGTGTGTGTGTGTGTGTGTGTGTTGAGGATCTAAATTTTTGCATATAAAGTAACCAGTCATGTGCACAGTCATATTTAACAAAAAATTCAATATTTACTGTTATTTGACAAATGATTTAAACAGTCACTGATGTAAAAACATTTAAACACATTTATTTAGTGTAAGTTATGATGTATTTTTTCCTTTTTAGTCTATATAACATCATACAGTTCTATAATATCATATATATATATATATATAGTATAATACAATACATAATCAATCCGGTTTCAGTCACACTGTTATTGATTTACTCTTGCTGTTATGATCATTATCATGGAGATCAGGTGGATTGGATACTCTAAAATTACCCTGGTGTGTATGAATGAATGAATGAATGTATGTATGTATGTATGTATGCCCAGATATGGTTGGCACTCTGTCCAGGGTGATCCCCCTAGTGCTCGATGCAGTCCTCCAGGTGGACGGTCGCTTCCGGTTGAGAGTACACTGTGCGTGATTGGCTGCTGCTTCTCACCGGTGTGTGTAAATGTAGTGTGTTGATTGTAAAGCGTCCTTGAGTGTCTAGAAAGACGCTATATAAGTATAAGTATAATAATGGTAGCTGGCCCAGTTTCTGTACTGCTGAAGAATTCCTGAGGCCATCCAGATTATGTGATACAACCGCCACCATACTTTGCAGCTACTCTGCTATTTTTATACAGTGATTCCTTTCAGCAAACAAAGCCCCACATAATAAAGACTATATAAAGACTATATATACAGCCTTTACCAAACAGTAAGTTATTTTTGCCTCATCTGCTCATAGAATATAGAGGATAGGAATGGGAATAGAGAACAAATAGTAAAATTCATTGAAATTACAAGGGCGAAAATAAAAAAATTATACATTTTAATGATTAATGATTTCAGTTTTACAACATTTCACAATATAGTTTCCTACAAATGCATTTTCCTATCTTTAAATTATAGAGAAAAAACAAAACAAAAAAAAAACAAAAGGGGAAAGACCTTCGACATCACTCCACATTTAGTTTGACGTCCAAATACATTTCCGAGGAATCAGTGCATGCTGCTCTTCTTTGGTGCAAATCATAAGTTGGCCGGCCATTTTTTTTGTGCTGCAGTCATAAATGAATGGAAGTAAACCTGCACAGCATTTATATAGACAGAGATCTAGTAGTGAAAGTGTTGATAAGAGATTGCTGCTAAGATGTTTATCTTTAGTTCATGTAATCAAACAAGATAATTTTAAACCTCTGAAGTTATCAATTAATTAATTTATGTGAGGATGGGATTGCAGCAGCAAGTGTGTTGGTGAGGTCAGGATGTTGGATGATCACCACCACCTCATCCCCAATTCATCCCAAAGGTATTCGATGAACCACCATATCTCCACTCCACAGCTCAATGCTGGGGGTCTTTATACCTATCTAGCCAGCATCTGGCATTCAACATTGTGCCAATAGTTTGTTTAGTCCTATTCTATTGGCAGTACTTCTCTACAGGAAGTATTTTTCTAACATTTAGAGAAATAGTAAATGAATTATGACATCTAAACGAGTTGTCTTAAGTAGATGCAGGACCTCGGCCCTTTAGAAACATTCTGAGAATAAAGGTGTTCCCAGACTTATGAATGACAGTCTAGGCAATGCATCATCTGTAGCCTTTTTCTCCTGACCTCCATGCCGTTCCTCCTCTTCTCCTAGCAGAAGTAGATCTGATGTTTTGATTTCCACTGAGGCTCTGTGTCGTACAGAATGGACAAAAAAAAAAGCTGTGACGCTGTTTCTAATTAGGGCGCTAATTGCAATCCGAAGTAGAGATGGATTTAGGCCGAGTTCCCTTTTCCTCTCTGCCGTTTTTGTTCTCGGCACGGCCTCTGGGGGGGGATCCCGCAGTAATCATTAGAAGTTTTAGACACGCCGGTTCTAGAGCAGGGCCTCCACTGCTGATCTAGGACACACAGAGGAGGAAAAGAGCTTCTGCTCAGGTATTACAGCTGATTTAGCTTCATCCACTCAAAGTCCTACTTTGTGTTTACACTGAATGGACACTTTATATGGAGACTAAAGTTTTGGGACACCCGCTCAAGGGAATTAAAGCTGCTATTTTGGCATAAACGTCTCTACAGTTACGGATGTTAGAGGTAGAACTGTAAGGCTATAAATAGTAACATTAATATATGAATAGTAACAATAATAATGAATGTTCGACCCAAATGTGGCCCACATCTGTAGTTTTCTTATGGCCCACATTTGGCCTGAGTCTAAACTCAAGCCTCTGCTGAAGCACGGGTCGACTGAATATGGGCTAGATGCCCATAGTGTGTTGTGGGCCAGGTTTGGGCCAAATCAGGGGCAGACATATTAACATTTGGCCCATATCTGGCCCACACAACAAACTGGGCCCACATCTGGCCCACATATACATACTGTAACCCAAATTTACCCTGGCTTGTGACATCTGGCCCACATACACATATTGTAACCCAAGTCTAACCTAGGTTGTGACATCTTGCCCACATACACATACTATAACCCAAGTCTAACCTGGCTTGTGACATCTGGCCCACATACACATACTATAACCCAAGTCTAACCTGGCTTGTGACATCTGGCCCACATACACATACTGTAACCCAAGTCTAACCTGGGTTGTGACATCTGACCCACATACACATACTGTAACCCAAGTCTTGCCTGGTTTGTGACATCTGGCCCACATACACATAGTATAACGCAAGTCTTGCCTGGTTTGTTACATCTGGCCTACATACACATACTGTAACCCAAGTCTAGGCTGGCTTGTGACATCTGGCCCACATACACATAGTATAACGCAAGTCTTGCCTGGTTTGTGACATCTGGCCCACATACACATAGTATAACGCAAGTCTTGCCTGGTTTGTGACATCTGGCCCACATACACATACTGTAACCCAAGTCTAGGCTGGCTTGTGACATCTGGCCCACATACACATACTATAACCCAAGTCTAACCTGGATTGTGACATTTGGCCCACATACACATACTACAACCCAAGTCTAGCCTGGCTTGTGACATCTGGCCCACATATACATACTAAAACACAAGTCTAGCCTGGCTTGTGACATCTGTCCCACATACACATACTACAACCCAAGTCTAACCTAGCTTGTGACACCTGGCCCACATACACTTACTACAACCCAAGTCTAGCCTGGCTTGTGACATCTGTCCCACATACACATAATGCAACTCAAGTCTAACCTGGCTTGTGACATCTGGCCCACATACACATACTACAACCCAAGTCTAACCTGGCTTGTGACATCTGGCCCACACACACATAATACAACCCAAGTCTAACCTGGCTTGTGACATCTGGCCCACATACACATGCAGTAACCCCTGTCTAACCTGGCTTGTAACATTTGGCCCACATCTGGCCTACACAACAGATGGCATAACTCAAGTCAAGCCCAGCTCATGGCATTGGACCCACACAACACTTCCCAGTACCATAACTGGGTCTTACGTGCCACAGGTTAGACACAAATGTGTTTGCTATCTGGGTATATTAAGCATCAATTGTTTTCCAGTACATTTGCATGAATTGAGGAGATACACTGTGTCGTTCTTTCTTTTTGTCCTTTATCTTCCGAGTTAACTCTGCGGCCGACATGACTGAAATGTAAATA
Source organism: Crenuchus spilurus (assembly GCA_036984385.1). NCBI lineage: Eukaryota > Metazoa > Chordata > Actinopteri > Characiformes > Crenuchidae > Crenuchus > Crenuchus spilurus. The sequence continues at coordinate 20,428 of BRDA01009610.1, forward strand.
AGGACAAATGTACTATTTATAAGAGCCGAATGTCAAACCAAGCATGATCCTGTAGATTCCCAATGAGAAAACATCACAGCCGCTCAGTGTGTGGATAAAGAGCCCCAAGTGGACTTTAGGCCTTGATGGAAGAACACGCTTGAAATTGCTTAAAACCGTTTTCATCCATTGCTTGTGCATATCCATCATTTGTTGCTTTTTTGCGACGTGGGAGGGCATGAGGCTGAGGTAAACGGTTTAAATCTCTAAGCCGATGGACCCGAGAGGGTTTTCCTCCACCAGAGCATCCATCAGCCTTCTCGATTCAGGAGCCGTGATTGGTTGGGGGGAGAAAAGAAGAAGAAAAAGAAGAAAAACGGACTGGAAAGAAGGTACCATGGCAACGTGAGGTAAAGTCTGACCTCCACTGTCACCAGGGGATTCGGTGTCACACCATTCAAATGAGCGACAGCTACAGATTAGCAGGGGGAAGGAGAAAAATGAAAAGAACATAGCAGAGGAGTGGCGGGTAGACTTTTAAAGTGGGCTGGGATTTCTTGACATTGAACAAGTCAGGATGAATCAGCCCGGATGTTTTGTGGGGAATATAGAGTGCAGCGTTGGGCCTGAAAGTTTGGACGTTTTGAACATTTTTGGAGAACTATAGGGTCGGTTCCAGTTTTGCGTCCAAGCTTGGCCGTCATCAATGGGCGACAACTCCAGTAACGGTTCCTGCTATAGAAAAAACACTGTCCAAAAGTTTGTGGACACCACTTCCAATAAATGTACATTCACT
>BRDA01009612.1:6196-25759 GCA_036984385.1 Crenuchus spilurus
CAGTGAACACAATCCACCGTGCCATCCGCTGTTGCCAGCTGAAACTCTACAGTGCAAAGAGGAAGCCATTTCTAAGCAAGCTGCACAAGCTCAGATGTTTGCACTGGACCAGGGGTCTTTTAAAATGGAGTGTGGCAAAATGGAAGACTGTTCTGTGGTCAGATGAGTCACGATTTGATGTTCTTTATGGAACACTGGGACACCATGTCATCCGGACCAGAGAGGACAAAGATAAACCAAGTTGTTATCAACGCTCCGTTCAGAAGCCTGCATCACTGATGCTATGGGGTTGCATGAGTGCTTGTGGCATGGGCAGCTTGCATGTTTGGAAAGGCACCATTAATGCAGAGAACTATGGTCAGGTTCTAGAACAACATATGCTCCCATCTAGACGTCATCTCTTTCAGGGAAGACCCTGCATTTTTCAACAAGATAGTGCCAGACCACATTTTGCAGCAATCACAACATCATGGCTACGTAGGAGAAGGATCTGGGTACTGAAATGGCCAGCCTGCAGTCCAGATCTTTCACCTATAGAGAACATTTGGCGCATCATAAAGAGGAAGGTGCGACAAAGAAGGCCCAAGACGATTGAACAGTTAGAGGCCTGTATTAGACATGAATGGGAGAGCATTCCTATTTCTAAACTTGAGAAACTGGTATCCTCTGTCCCTAGACGTCTGTTGAGTGTTGTAAGAAGAAGAGGGGATGCCACACAGTGGTAAAAATGGCCTTGTTCCAACTTCTTGGGGATTTGTTGATGCCATGAAATTTTGAAACAACATATTTTCCCCTTAAAATGATACATTCTCTCAGTTTAACCTTTTGATCTGTGATTTGTGTTCTATTCTGAATAAAATATTGGATGTTGGCACCTCATTGCATTCAGTTTTTATTCACAATTTGTTTAGTGCCCCAACTTTTTTGGAATCCGGTTTGTATTTGAAACTTTATTGAGTTGTTTTGTTGCAGTTAAACTTTGATCTGTTTTAGCGTATTTTGCTGTTGGAATGTGTTGATTTGTTAGATTAGCTAGCCTGGCTTTTTAAAATTAATTTAGCAAAGCATAGCCTAGCAGCTTAGGATTTATATGGGATGTAGGATTTACTCTTGAAAAGTAAAATAAAGAACACCTCTCCTCAAAATCAAAGTCTTCTTCTTTGTTGATGCCACATCAACAGGAGTGAGGTGCTGCCCCCTTCCAATCATGCAGGGGTATTGCTGCATAAATTGATTAACCTAAGCAGCAGGTCAGGGAACTCAGTGGTAGCAGATGAAAACTTGTCAAAGGTAGGATGTACTGAGCACTACAATAAGGTCTATCAGCTGAGAGTTAAGGGAGTGGCTGAAGATAACAAAGAAGATGGTCAGGCTCCAGCATTAGCATGCAGCATGGCAATGGCAAAGATGGGACCCATTTGGCTGCCATGCTACAATGGCAAGGACTTCTTGAAGCCAACAAAAACCTGTGAAAGGTAGGAAGTACTGTGTGCTACATTTGCCCTCTGCCAGACAGGACATGCCACCTGAAACCTACGTGGCTGGCTGAAGATGGGAAAGAAGATAGTGAAGTTCCAGTATGGACATGCAACATGGCAACAACAGAGACTGGATGTCTACCATCCTTTAACTATGAGGATACCTTGGAGCCATTTGCCACGCCGCTGTGAGTGGTAGCCCAGAATCAGCTGTTGCTATGTGCTGTTGATAAGTGCCGGAGGAATTGCTTCCAGAGCTATACAACAACTTGACAGCCTTGACCATTTCTCACGTGTGCCTATAGTGCTATCAGTCAGGCAGCTGCTGGAAAAGAGGCAAAAGCTAAAAGGAGAGCAAATAAGTGTGCACACAATGGTCTGGAAAGCATACCCAACATTCAAAAAGGCAGTTTAAGATGACCTGCTGCCGGAGCACTTCCTGAAAGGTGGCAATGCCAGCAACAAGGGGATAAGTGCTGTTCTCTCACAGATGCAAGCCAAAACCTATCTACCTTTTTTCTGCCCTTACCTGAATGGTGTCCCCTACATCTGTGTACTGATCATGTCTCACTGACATGGCTCATGCAGTTCAGACTACATGCGCAAGGACAAAGTCTTGTGGTGCTGCAAGTGTACCACTTCACCATTTCACATGACACTGGGCACCTGCATGTTAATGCCAATGCCTTGTTTTACATCAGTGCACCAGCACAGACACCAGGGTCAAGCCAATGCTCAACAAATAATGGCATGTGACTCATGCTGTCAGGGACACCAGGCATATGTGCGTGGCTGTGCAAACTACACTAGTTGTGGTTCAAAGGGACTGACTTGCTTTGTACTGGTTGTGTCAGGCCAAGATGCTAAGACACCTTAAAAATGCCCCCAGAATGGCAAAAAAGTGCCCTGTTACAGCTGCCCTTCACATGAGAAAAAATATTGAGGGGCCCCTTTTTTTGCGATAAATTAGAGAAGAAAGATTGATAATCTGTCTTAATGTCTTTCTATCTTTCCAATAGAAAATGTTGTATTAAGTGTCCTCTATTACACCCCTACTAGACAGTGTCCCAAACTCAGCCCTTTTCAGTGGAGAAAATGTGATGCTGTGCTATATAGGGTTCTCCTACAATTGTACAGGATGGAGTGCCTGGGTAGGTGCATCTCTAATGGAGAAGTCCCCCTCCAATGTGAAATGTGCCCTTTTTTGCCACTGCCCTTCAAACATCATGAGTCCACCACTGTCTACACGTGTTGTGTACAAGACTTGTGAAGGTGGCCTGTGTTTCTGACACCAAAGTAGTGACAGATGTAAATTGGTGGAGCTGTGTTTACAGATCATCAAAGAAGGTAAAAGAAGTTAAAGTTTAACTTTCAGCAGTTTTTAGCTAACTGATAGGTGACCTGTAGATGCCCTGTTGCTGTATGTGAGCCTCTGATCCTGAGATCACAACAGCGTTTAGCAGCAGGCTCAACTGAGGAGCTGCTGGGTTTGTGTCCATATTGCATAAGGTTTAATCTGGTGGGCTGCTGTGACTGAGGCAGAGGACTTTACAGGAGTGTGTGTGTGTGTGTGTGAGAGAGAGAGAGAGGGAGTGTGTGTGTGTGTGAGGCTGCAGAAGGATCAGGAATGCTGGACGCTCATTACAAACTCCCAACATGCCAACGTTTTCTGTCATGTATAAAGGAGCTGTCATCATAAGCAGGTAAATATGTATTTATCAAACTTCAAACTGAATCAAAGCGTAAATACACCGCAGTGAACATCTAAGAGCAACATACACTTTAATTCGGCGTGTTTGACTCGACACAGCGACAAACGGACTTTATAAATGCCTTTTGTTGCTTGTAGCTTGTCGACTTCGGCACTTTCGCGAATACGAGAGACACTTTTGAGGATCATGTTCGCGTTAAAAATGCGCAGTTTTAACGCAAATCGCGCTAATGTCCAGTCACACTTACGTTTAAATTATTTACGACTTTAAAACAATACCGAATTGCTATTATTATTCATTATTAAGTTAAGTGATAAGTAATTTTGATAAAGTCAGATATTTTTTTTAGATATATCGTATGCTATAATGACAAAATATCAGAATAATAATGACAGTGTCTCTAAATTGTGAGGGAATATATAAAAATGACTTGGATTCTCTAAAGAAAATGTATCTAAAAAATTATGAGTTATCATCTCATTTTAATAACAGTTCTCAGAAAACAAAAAATATTAAGTGCTGAGTTTTATATTTTAAGTGGTGGAAGGGAAAATGTGGTCACATATATCTCACTGTTGTCCACACTGTTGGGTACATGTTGCGTTAAATGCTCTGGTCATGTGCTGGTTTTGTGACAGCTGTGATAAAGCAGCTCAGAGTCAACACTGAAATACACTTTAAGCTCAGAGACTGTATGCAGTTTGTTTTTCCTCTTTATCATTTTCATCTCTTTTTTAAATTTTTTTGTTATGGCACACCATTATAGAATTTTTTTTAACAAAACAAAACTGGAAACCTTGATACATCAGATGTTGTATACATGTTTTGCATATATATATATATATATATATATATATATATATATATATATATATATATATATATATATATATATATATATAATGTGTGTGTGTGTGTATATGTATGTATATGTATATATGTGTGTGTGTGTGTGTGTATATAACAATGTGCCAGTGAAGAATACAGTATACACACTTCTGGATTTTACATTTGGTGGTTTTGTTAGCTAGTTTATTTCTTCTGCAAGTGACTGAAATTGCTGGTATTTCACAGACCTGAACAGTTAATTACACACATGCAGTATTTACTGTGATGTTTTATGAATTATACCCTATTTGCAAGAAAATACCCTATTTGCATTCTATTGATGTTAATATTTTCATATACTACAGTTGCTGCTATTAAATTTATTCAAAGCTTTGAACCTGTGAGTATGTTTAAGTCTTAAAGTTGTCTAGGAGGCTCATCCAGGAACCCTGTCTATTACAAGACATCCTTGCTAAATAATTGATGGTCATTGTTTGAGGGTGAACACCTTTGACCTTCACTTTTGACACCTTCACTTAACACTCTTATATGTAGTATTGTTGACTGAGGAGGTCCACAGGGACATTAGAAAGGGCCTCTATGTGCTGTGTTGTGTTATTTATATGTATAATAGTCATTTAATATTCATTAGTCCTTATTGGACTCTTTTTTTAACTGATCCTCAGCGATGAACATAACTGCAGGAAAGCCCAAATAAACAATACACAACAAAGTGATTGTAAACTCTTTTTCACAGAATAACTCTTTTATTCCGTCTCTCTTCACTCGGCAGGACGCTGATGGGTCCATACGGAGTTGACCGTGCTGTGCATTCTATGGAATTTACAGACTGTGAGAATGGATTAGGTAAGAGTGATTTAAGATTTTTGGAAAAACAACCCCATGGTGATGTATGGCTGCTTTTTAAACTAGAAATCAGAATTAGAACCAGAATTTAGATTAATTTTGAATCTCAGATCACAGGGATGTAATCACTTTAATTCATAGTGGATGCTCAAAAATTAATGTTGGTTACTGAATGTCATTTGGAGTCCAAATTTAGTTTATTTAGTTTCAAACTAGAAATGTAGGCTAACATTGCTTAAAAAACACTATAACAGTTGTCACCTAAATAGCACAGTCAGTTCTGTACAAATACAACAACAAAACGTCTCTAAACTCACTCAAACTACATCCAGATCTTAATTAACGTGTCACAGATGTGAGGGATAATCATGTGTTGTGTTGAACATTAAAAATCTGTTTTTCTTTCTGGTAATGGAAGGGCTACAGTGCAGCAGGGTTGTTTGAGGTTGTTACCCCCATTATAGACACTTCAGGACAATGTTTATTAGCTACTCTCCCCCAACCTGTAAACAACCCCCCCCCCAAAAAAAAAAAAAAAACAACAACAAAAAACTATTCTCACTATGCCACTGACACCCACACTCATAAACATGCATGCTTGCACTCTCTTTGTTGTATTTATACCCAGCCTGCTCTTTCTGAGGAAGCGCTAAGCTCCTTAAAGCTGTTCTCCTATACAGACCAACCTGTGCCATCAACAGCCCGCTGTATTAAAATGTCTCTCAGTTCCAGCGCACGCTTTGATGTGTATAGACAGACAGTGAAAATGCAGCGTACTAACATCAAAACATTCTACACAACAGAAGCTGTTTAACGGAGGTGTGCATGTGAAGTGTAATTGTGCCTGCAGTTGAATTTGCACAATCTGTCAGGCTGTTATATTCATCTTGAATACTGCACTAGTATCAGGACTTCAAGCTATTTGAACAGCATACCATCTCTATAACCAAGGAAAAAACATGAGCTATTTCTCTGTAGAGAGCTTGAAGTGATTGTGGAGTGTTATGGAGACTTTCTAAAGAAAAAATCACTTTCTCAAACTTCCATCTAGTAAATGAATTGTAAAGTGTTAGTTTGTTCAAATTAAGTTTTCTCCTTTTTAGAACAAAGATACTCGGCCGATGTGTTTTTTGGTATCAGAAGATAGCTTCAGGCTTATGCTGCAGCTATGAGGCTAATGTAGCATAAAATTAATGGAAAGGTATTAGCATGCTAGTAAGCATTGTGTTAACTGCATGCTTAAATCATCATAGTTGTTTCTACCTGTGTTGAGTTGTTCAGTAATTTCAAACTGACTTAATTATAATTTCCAACAGTGTCATCTGTAAATATAGACAACAGTACATTAGCATAGCTAACAGCAATGACAGCAGCCATCTTGAATCCTGAATTTGCTGATTCTTTATATATACAGTACCAGTCAAAATTTCAATGTTTTTTTTTTTCTACATTGTAGATTAATACTGAAGTCATCCAGACTATGAAGGTGTCACGTTTGGGTTCTGAATGAGGACACAGGTGCAGGACTAGAAGTGAAATTAATTTAATAAAGAAGTGCTAAGGTTTACATAAGCATACAGAGACTCAGACATAACCAAACTACAAACATAAAACAGAAGACTAGCAACTAGGACAAGATCACAGAGGGAATATATACACTAATGGAATGAACATCAGGTGGAAACAATCAGGGGCGGGGCTAGACAGGACTGAAAACTTAAAGGCCCAGTGACGTATAAACAAATACCAGGACAGATCGTGACAGAAGGAACACATAAGGAATCATGTAGTAAACTTAAAAGCCAAACCAAAATATGTTTTAGATTTTAGATTCTTCAAAGTAGACACACAACTGATGTCTCAAACACATTAAGAGGGCAAGAAATGCAAGTCATATTGTCTCAGCTCTGATCTCTGATTTTCTGATTTTACATCATGCTATTGATATAAATGATATTATTTAAATTATTTGAAGGTACTTTAGCACAACTGCACTGTATACCTCATCCAACAAGGGGCAATGGAACAGGTGCTTAAGCACCCACTCTCTATATGTGGTTTGTTGATTTTACAGATACATTAATTGAATTAATGTGTTAAGCGCATTTCACATTAAAAGACGTAACCGTGACACATGCGGTATGCTTCTATATTAATCAATGTAGGCTTTCACACCAGCTGCACGTGTTGTGCATCACTGCAGCAGTAATGCACAGACAAACTGCAAACATATGCTATGGGTCTATTTTGGACATGTGCTGCAGGCGGCACTCTAGCAGATTTTAGGCAGAAAGAGTACAGAATTCAGTATGCTTGTTAAATGTACAATCTAAGCCAATTAACATCAATAAAACAAACATAGAAAAACATGAAGTATGGATAATTTTTGACATGGAAAAGACAATTTTTAAAGAAGAAAGTGCCCAGAGTGCTGTCCGTGAAGCTGTTAGAGCCAAAATTATGTGTTTAAATTCCACAACAATTAGTTACTTGCCACCTGATGTACACAAAACACAAAAATCCCTGAAACGCAAAATGGTTCTGGCAAACCAAATGCACAGTGCTGCTTCAGGTGTGAAAATAGCTTAAGATTTCATCAAGAATACATGTTTTCAAATGTATTTATTGATAACTTATGAACTGATAACCACAAATCAATGACTGCACTGCTGTCACTGTTTGAAAGTAAGCAAAATGCAGCATGGAATGAAAAAGAGAACTGAAATGAGTCATTATAAAATAGAGGACTTGCAGTCATGTGAATGAGCAGTTATTGGCTGGAAAAATCAGGATTTGTTCATCCTTCTTATGCTCAATGTTATAACCAGTAGAAATGCTCACAATCATCCCAGGACTATCTTATTATCATGGACAGAAGCAGACTAACTGCCTACCACTGCAATCCTATAAAACCATTTTCACATGTTCAGGACACCGACTACATAGTACATAACACTGCTGAAAAAGCATATCTACAGAATGATAACTTCTACAGGAGAAGAAAGCACTCTCTTCTTTGAATGTAAGATAATAATAAAGTGATTTTATTTTAACTATGTTTTGGAGCATTCACCAATGAAAGATCATACTGTGTAAAAGACAGCTGTGCTCTAATGACACAGAAAAAAAGAATGAAGATGCATAATTTATTCAGCTTCATGGTACACTTGATATGTTCAAAACAATGTCATGTTCACTATAGCACACTATTTTAGGCTTTGTCTGAAGTTATGACAGATTAACTATATAGTGTTGGAAAATAGTCTGGAAAAAATTAGGAGAACCTATTAAATGTCCAGCTCAGTATCCAGACCTGAACTCCACTGAAAACTTTTGGAATGTGATTCAGAGGAAGATGGATGGTCACAAGCTATCAAATAGAGATGAGCTGTTTGAATATTTGCTCTAGGAGTGATATAAAGTCACCAAACAGTAAAGTGAAAGATTGGTGGAAAGCATAACCAAATCAGGCTTATTCTATCAAATACTGGTTTCTGAAAGCTTGATAAGTTGAAACATTAGTTCTGAATATGAACTTGTTTTCTGTAAATAAGTGCTGTCAGACTTTATAGAATAAAATAAGTTAATCTCAAACTCAGAATATAGAATAAAATACGTTAAACTTACTCAAACACAAACCGTCAAACAAAACTCTGTGTTTTCCAGAGCTGTGTATTGCAGAACCCATATAGAACCGTTAATAGAATAGTGATTAGGGGTCTGTGCTTTGGATATGGGTATGTAATGTGAACGTGCCACAGTACACTGTTAGTCTGGAGGAGTGCAGAGTTGATCTGAAGCCTCATTGCAGTTTGCTGTTGAGCTCATAAGCTGGTTATGGTTTTAATTATCTCACTTAGTGATCAGTTACAAATGGGACATGCACATACGACCGTTATTGTGTGTGGTGTTGAGGGGGGTACACTAATACAACATTTAGACTCTCACTTGGTTGCAATCCTGAGCCTTGGAATTAATCTAGTAGGTGACCTCCAATTACGGTGAACTTTCAATGAAGTCTTAAGCTGTTTTCAGACCAGCTGGTGACAAACGCTGTATTTCCCTCCAGACTGACCATGAGGGTAAAACAAGGTCAGACTGACTCTGTGCCTCCAGACAACAGGGCAAGATCTTATTAAATGTGTTGAATTTGTGTGCTGCTAAACTGCTAAACATTTGAATATGTGAATCATTGCACATCTGAGACTTATTTTCAGTTGGGCAGTGGTTTATCATTTAAAGACTACTATGACTATTTTATGTGTCACCCAAACAATACATTTACCCAGACACAAATGTTAATTATAAATGGTGAAATGAGAACAAACATCTGCAGGTTTTAATGCACACATGCTCTTTATTTACTACAGTTAACATCTTGGAGAGAAAAAAATAAAACATAAAATCAGACCTGGGAAAAAGTTCTGACACATTAAATATTTTATGATTATTTTTTTATTTATTTATGTGTTCACATCAGTAAATAAATAGAAACTGCACTGAAATATGCAGAAAATAATTATTTTTTTTCCATAGAAATAACCTGTGATACTTATTTTCACTTTTAAAACATCGCCTAAATGTACTATATAACCCTGGTCTAATGTAGCTGTAATGAAAAAATACATACATTTTAAAATCTAGATATATTTTAAAATAATTTATACAAGTGTGTTTCCAGAAATTAGAATATCTTGAAAAGGTTTATTTATGTTCATAATTCAATTAAAAAAGGTAAACTGTCATATATTTATAACATGTAAAGTGACATTTCAATAATTTCAATTATCTCTAAACATGACTGAGGTACGTTAGCATAGCTAAAAACAGTAGCATTTACCATCTAAAGAGTACCATCTAATCAAGCCATCAGTGTATAATGGGTGATTATCCTGATGGTATTAGGTTACTCTATCTGGCCTGTTGTGTTTTTGATGTAGATGCGGTAACTGTTTTTACATGTTTGTAAGCTTTGTTACTGGTTACTGAAATTAAAAACCACTGACCTAAATCATGTAAAAATCTAGGACACTCTAGGTTCTCTGTGAACTCTGTCTGACATTTCAGTACTCATGTTTTCTCAAGATTCCTAAAGGAGAATTACACCAATTTGTTCATATTTGTGTGAAATTGTTAATTGCAACTTAAACATAAATCAAATAGAAACTTCCTGATTCCACAATTATGATTTATTTACAATGCTGGTAATAGGAGGTGGTGTATATACATATTATTTACATATATACATTTTATTTACTATTCCAAATGACCAATGAACCTACATGTGTCTGCACAATTTTTATATGTAATCTTGATAATGGTAAAATAGTGATAGCTCTGAAAAAAATCTTTGTTTAATAGATCTTTGTCTTCCTTTAGGCATTAAAGTAATCGGTGGAGTGAAAGAGTTAACAGGAGAGGAGTTTGGGGTGTATGTGAAGAGGATTTTACCTGGTGGCCTTGCCTCCAGTGATGGTAAGACACTACTGTTTTGTATTTCAGTCTTGTGTTGTGTAGGATGTAAAATAGATGTTTAGTGTTTAATAAAATCCAGTCACAGATTTCACACATGAAGGATTGATAATGGTGATATGACTGAGACTCTTACCAGAACATCACACATTAACACACTACTATGTTGGTGCCACTCCAGTGCTGAGAATGGCCCACCACCCAAGTAATATCTGGAAAAAGCAGTTCTGTGTTTAGAAACTGACCAGTAATGAATGGGCAAATTGAGGCTGATAAACTGTGTAATAACAGCTGAACTACGGTCTGTAACTAAACATCTATATAGCTGACCTGTAAGGTAGGTGGAGCTCAAAACGTGGACACTGAGTGGATGTACAAGGGTTCTAATAAAGTGGCTGGTGAGTTCAGTATAGCTAGGTTGTTCAGAGGGCAGATGAATGGGTACAGTTTAATAACTCAATTACATTGTGTTGCCAAGATGAGATTATCAAGAAGATTATCAAAATTCATTCCTAATGAGGCTGAGGGCTCTGTATGTATCCGGTCAGTTCTGGTCAGTATTGCAGTAAGTTTTTTCTAAGTTAAATGTCTCTAAAGCTTGGGATAGTCACATGAACCATGTCCAGAGTGCTGTGAAAATTACATAATCATTTGCTATAAACAGTGATGGTCAGTTGAGCTTTTTGAAAACAGCCTCTTAGAGTGATTACAGACTTTACAGCCAGTGACAAGTCCAAATCTGCTTTGACCTGCTGGTTTAATTAAATTGCTTTGATCTGCATGATTCTGCACAGTTTTGTGATAATGAACAAAGAGCAGCAATCTCATTATTGTGAATAGCACTTCAGGAGGGGTAAACAACCTAAAGTATAATGAAAAAGCAGATATTTTAACAAATTTAATGTGTTCAATCTTTTTTAAAACACAATCAGAATAGTATTGCATCACCAAGTTCATTTTCAATTTTCTGTTTAAACAGGTAAATGGTCATATATTTTATTTTCATTATAAATAAAATGACACATTTTAAGTTTTTTTGTTTTAATGTTGATACTGTTTGAATAATCATGTACTCAAACTCCAAATGAAATATTTTAATAATGAGAGATTCTGTATTTGTGAGCTATAAGCAACACTGATCAACAGTAAAACAAAAAAGTCTTGAAATGTCACTTACATGAAATGAGTAAAAAGTGACCGTTTACCTTTTTGAATTAAATAGTAAACAACAGTATGATTGATAATAATATTTTTGAGAAGCACCACCGTTATTGCTGTCCTATGAAAACCATCCATCTCCAAAATGTTAACCTTACAGAAAAACATTATCCACTTTTAATATAAATTTATTATTATTCACCATTCATTATGAAACATTCATACAATGTAAAGGGTATCTAATATCTTTGGATATTATTGGTGAATAGTATCTATGGGTTCAAATGATGTAGAAAATCAAAAAAAAAAAAAAAAAAGTTTAAATGGGGCTATGTGGTTTTCATAGGACAGTGGTGATAAGTAGTTAGTTTTGGTCCATCACCCACTGGTTGTAATTTTGGTGTTTTACCCAAACAAATCAATATGTATATGTATTTATGGCCAAACGTGACTTAATTTAATGTTTTAGCTATTGGATTGTCTTTAAGCTTTAATGTATATATTCTTGAAATCTTCAATTGCGGCACATAGAGATTTGAAAAAAATATTTGTCTCATACAATAAAAAAACTATAGGTTTGCATTTATAAACAGAATTGAATGTTTTAACATTCTATTATATTATTCTGTTATATCAGGGGTGCACACACCTTTTCAGCCTGCAAGCTACTTATCTAATGACTAAGTCAAAATGATCTATCTAATATAAAAATATTTATTTATAAATATACTGACAATTTATGTGTACGATGTATGCTGGTGTACCTTGAATAACTACATGACCCCATATTACACAATACAACTGTGTACATGTTTTGTCATTTGCCTACTTTACTCTGATGATTTGCACTGAATGGAATCAGTCAGGGATGCTTAGTCTGGACTGATAGCCAGCCTCAAGCAAACTTTCAAATGATCATCAGTCATAGTGGAACGATACTCGGACTTAATGATCTTCACGTGTGAAAAGGCTGATGCCGAATCATGCAGTCAAGGCAAACACACTTCAAAAATGACAGTAAAAAAATCCTCCACTGCATATGGAAATGGTCAGTTTTAGGTTTCTTACACAGGCAGAACAAACATACATGTTAAGAACTTACAGTGACAGGTGAACACGGACTGCTGGCCAACTTGAAAAACGCCGGTTTACAAGTCCAGATGCTGTTTTATGAAGCGATAGCGGAGACGGCCAATCACATGTTGGCAAGAAACGGCAGAGCCAGATTGAGCGTCTTGGAATCCCGCTGCGTCCTAGTGCTCGATCAGTCTCCCTGTATGTCAATCAAGTGAGATGTTTTATAACGAGGATGAATGACAGGCTGACATCTATTTTTTTTAATGCCATGCGATCTTCCCACACTACCTTTTGCGATCGACCGGTAGATTGTGATCGACATATTGTGCACCCCTGTATTATATTATGCTTTAACATTATTATATACATATTGAGTCATGTGTGGAGAATAGTTAAACTTCATCAGTTTGCTCAGTGGTCATGGTACTCTTGGAAATTGGAGGCAGTGTTGCTACCTGATTTGTGTGTCTGCCGGATAGACCACTGTAGCTATGCGGTCATCCTGTAGTAGCATCATGCCCTTATTAGGAGCTCCGGGTCTAAGAGGATTTCCTCTATGGAAATTATGAATGGAGTTTTAGTAAATCACCTGACACACCCTGTTGTGTGATTAAATGTCCCAAACCTGATATGGTTTTTCTGGTGTATATTTATCCTTAATATCATTGGATCTGCCTGGATGATGTGGTATTTTGTAAAAAGACACTCTTGTATGATAGAATTGAATACCATAGTAAAATATAAAACAGTGTATGCATGCACAACTGAAAACAGATCAGGGAAAATGTCAGGCAGCAACATGCTTTTCTCTGTAACACTGCATCTAGCATGCTATGCTACACAGTACCATTCTTTCATTATGCTGTTTTTTAAACAGTTGGCTTGTTTTAAATAATTTGTGTATAATAACATACACACAATACACAAATAAAATAAAATAAAAGTTATTTAGTTCAGCTTAAATTAGTGTGTTAGCTTAACCTAGCATGTACTGTTATGTTAGCTTAACTTAGCATATACTTTGCAATTGATTATTTGTATATTAGAATCTCATTTTATTATATTTAATATAATAGATCATTTTAATTCTACAAGATTATAAAAGAACCAACTGTCTGGGCCAAAGCTAACTCAGACAGTGCCTTTAGCAGGATTAGCTTATTCTAAACATGAATAATTTTCAGTGAGCTGGTAAGTTCCAGCGAGTGAAAACTATGGTGGCTGAGAAGACCCAATGCGCTGCAGAATCACAAATGAGCTGCAGAGTCACAAACGTGTTGCAATTACTAAAAATACTTTCATCAAAATGACAACATGGGCACTACATTTAACAAACGCTGCAGACTCACAAACGCATTGCAAATATAGAAAATGCTGTAGCATGTAAAAGAACCTTGCTGAGTTAGAGGCATCTCTAATGAGAAGCAAGTTTGGTTATATTTGTAAATATAAACACATATATATAAAACATGAGGTTATATATAAAATTATAACCAAACGTACTTCCATTAGATGCTGCACAGCTCAGCAAGGTTCTGTTTACATATGTCCTGGTCCCACATCCTTTAAGTGTAGCCTGGAAACACTTCTGTTGTGCTGTGAATGGTTTTGCAAAGCGTTTGTGATTCTGCAGTGCTCAGCCACCTTATAAAACTCACTCAGCCTTAAAGTACAGATTTTCCTGGTATTAACACAACTAGTATTGTCCCTAAGATTGGATTATGAGGACATGCTGTTGTAAATTATTAAAAGATACAGTTTAAATAAAGTGTCCCATGTGGAGTGAACTAAAATTGTAATACAGAACGTGGGGGGTCCACTGCAATATACAACAAAAGCCAAAAACATGGAACAAAGTGCATCCCATATCAGTTCAGTATGAAATACATCTTTCTTTCTTTCTTTTTTACAAATAAGAAGGAATTGAATATTTTACGAGATGTTGCCACATTAGGCTAACCCAGTGTAGAGCCACTGGGCAACCTTGGAGCTTGCTTTCATTTTCTACTTCAAAACAAGTGGCATGATGCTGATGGGCCGAGACAGGATCTCGCTTAATACAAGATATAAAAAGCACAGGTCCACAGGTAAGATAAACCTGACCTACATCTGGAAAGAAACTTGTCCAACATCAGGGCAGGCCTAAGAGCAGAATTGTTCCAACATCTCAGTACCCAGGTGATCCTGATTGACTAGCACATAGCAGCACTGCTGGCCTCCTGTTGGTACTAGTAGCAATGTTCATTTGGCTCTCATGTTCCAAAGCAGATCTGGCACACTTCTGGCAAAGATATGACTGTGCTGTGAATCAGATGTGAACCAAAAGTGACACACACATATATGGCCCACATGGGCCAAAACAAATGTGGGCTACATGTGGCATATGTGCCAAAAGTTTATCTTTTCATAGCAATCTTGGCTCATTCATAATGCCTTCTGATATGTGGCCCTAATTTGGTGTTTCTGTGGCCTTCATTTGGCAGCAAAGGTTTGTGCACTCAAATGCCATAATCCCATGTGGCAAGTGGTCCAGTTAAAATGGAGAATGTGGGCCAGACTTGGGCAAGAATAATTGTGCTATCTTAAATGTCTGTGAGCAGCTCCTGGGTACTGCATTTGAACGTGTGTTGATCTGTTGAACTCTGCAAATGGTTGTGATGCACATGATGGATGATGCTGATTGATCCTTCAGTTTCCTTCGTTTTGAGGTTGATTGATATTGTGAGCAGCTTTAGCAACTAAAGTAAAGATTGAAGTGAGCATGATTCATTCAGAGATGTTCTTTGGACAGGGTGTGTGTGTGATTCTGCTTAAACAGCTACATGTACTGAAAGGTTTAGGTCATGTTTTGCTGCCTTAGCAAACCATTTGGCCATGCTAACGTGAGGTCATGTTAATATGTGCATGCTAATGTTAGATATCCACAGGAGTTTCTGCATATACAAAACAGTAAGCAATACTTATACACAATTTTTAAGTTACTCAAGATGCAGTCAATCATTGAGGACATGTATGGAGTTCAAATGTTTCATCTACAGTTCAGAACTGGAGCTATGAGGATAGCGTTGCTAGCAATCACTAGTACTCAGTAGTCACCTAAATTGCCAAGTTGCCCAGCACATCTAAACTAACCTCAATCTGCTCAAACTGTGTTCAGATCTTAATTAAGGTGTCACATACTAGTTGATGTGGTTTGGAATATGGCTTACTGTGAGCTTAAAAATAAACTGTAGCTGAATGCTGCATCCATCTTCTTAATCTGTTTTTAGTGACAGTGATTCATACATACAGACAGTGCAATAATGCAATAGTGTGCATGCTGATCTATATGTGCTCTCTATTTATTGGTATATATTGTGCATTTAAATACTGTGAGGGACTGTGCACCCAAGATTATTGAGATCTAGTGTTGGTTAACAACATTAGCCTCCAGTTTTTAACAAAATGTGGACTCCAAACATGTCTTCATTGAATGACTACAGCTGAAGTAAGCTGAAAATTGTGTAAAAGTAATTTTTAGGCATCACCTAAGAAACCTAAGTTTCTGCAACTTTTATAGTTTTATCTATATATTACAGGACTTATTTGCCTACTTGTGTTAGCATGGCTTCTATATAATTTTCTAGATTAGTATAATAGCACTTAATAAAAAATATTTGGAGATTTATGGGATTGTAAAAAATAAATACATATGTTTACTCAAGAGTTATTGTAAATATAGAAGATGGTATAAATGTAAGAGGACTGAAGCCATGAGAAGACGAAAGCAGGCAGGAATCCAATGAACATGATTTTATTGTTGAAAACAACAAACAGACTGTGGATGTGATGCAACAGTTGAACTTGATGACTGTTAACATGAACAAACACAAGGCTGACAACACTGATGCCCTGACGACATCATAGAGTATAACAGATGCTAACCTGATAATACACAGAATGATGAACAAGGGACAGACACACTGGGAGGCTTTTGAAGCACACAATCATGGAGGAAGATATGAGAGGGCTGTGAACTTAACAGGACACAGGTGAAACCAATGAAACGTGACATGACGTGATGAGACTGGGGGTGTGGACATGACATAGACCTGACATGAACACAACAAACACACGTGACAGACAAAGCAGGGGGGCGTGGCCCAAAAAGCCACAGAGGCAAGAGGGTCACAAAAATCAAAAGTTAAATTATTCTTTCATAATAATGTTACATTTTTTTCACCTTTTCTCCATCTTTGTTTTGTTGTTTACATGTTTGTTTAGGACATCTACAGCCAGGAGACCAGATACTGGAGGTTAATGGAGAAAGCTTGATTGGGGTTACAAGTGAGAGGTACATTCTGATTTTTGTTTTAAATCAGATCTTTTGGATCATCCTGTAAAGCAATAATTTGTTTCAAGCCAACTTAGTTGATATGCTCACAAAAATGATACTAAGTATAATACTAAGATACTAATTATTGTTCTACATTTTTAGACCCCATAGAGACCCCAGCAGAAGCATATAGTTAGAAATTCTAGTTGTACAGTAATGATGTTATAGATCATTGCAGAGAGCCAAATTCTATACAAGTCTGTACACTCTGTGGTCATCACTGAACCACCCCCAGGCAGTTATTTGAATCACTTACCTCCTACCATTTTAGATGAGCAGTGACTTGAATCCATAACTAAAGCCACAAAAATGCTTAAAAAATTTTTATTCTGCTAAAATCTAAAAAATCTAAAATAAAAAAAAGATCTGAAATCATTGGCTCACATAGAAAAAGAGCTTATTCAGGCTGTTCTGGAAACATGCACACAACAGACGGGATGGGGTGAGCTTTTCACATGGATGTCTTTACCAGCAAGCCAATTTTGTTGTTTTTGTTGATGGGTGGGACTTTCAGGGAATCAAATTGAGCATTAATTTTTTAATAAGTAACTCTCTAAGTGTCTCTGAGAGATGTGAAACAACTTCTCAAAATATAGATTCTCAGCTTTGGACTCAAACATAAATAATCAAGGACTAATAAATTGGTTATATTACTATTCAGTAAGTATGTGGTCAAAATAAAATTCTTGTGCTACTTTAAAATTTAAAATGTTCATACAACTTGTGCGTAAATCGCTCATTTGATTGCACTGGTGTATAAATAGAATAGAAAGTAGAATTTCTGTGACATTTAAGATTTCATAACACGCTGTATCATCTCTAAAGAATCATAATATAAGCAGTGTGAATTGAGCTGGTGTGTATATCTGAAAGTTGCAAAAGGTTTGTAATCATAATCAAATTGCTTGTTTCTTTTGCTGTTGTTATTTATTCCTAGAGCGGTGGACATCCTCCGAGCGGCCTCGTCCACTAATCACATGCGACTTCTAATAGCAAGGGATGAAGAAGCTCGGTAAGCTACTGATCTGGAGTCATAACATCAGCCTAAGAGAGACAGAGAGTCAGACAGAGACAGAGAGAGATATGAATGTACTCTGACAAGCAAATCTGGCTGTTACAGTAACTCAACAGATTATGTGACCTGCAGCCTATTTTAAACTCGGCGCTGATGGGTTGGGGTGATTTCGCTTTCATCCAGCACTTCCCCCCACAGCCTTCATAAGTTTTGACTCAGTACATCTCACACACACACACACACACACACACACACACACACCTTACATCACACACCTGTACACTTTGTTCCATTCTGCAGGACCGTGTAATTCATCCATCTTCACATGAGTTACCAAGTAGTGAAATATTCTTACTCAAACTGCAAAAAATTAAATCTGTTTTAAATATTTGTTAATCTCATTTTGAAAATGCTGAAAGCTGGTTTAACCATTTAGATGGTTTCATGTTCTAAGATATATATGTATGTATATTTTTTTCCTTTTAAAGCAACATTTTAGCAAAACACTTGCACAGAACATTTTATCCCAGTTGTGGAGTAGGTTTGTCTGAAGGTTGCTCCTTTAGTTTACACTGCAGCAAACTTCAACTTTTTTACACTACTTTTGTGATAAAGGAGGGGAAACTGGAATTTGTTGTTTTACATCTATAAGCATTTATACCTCCCCATGGGCTCATTTTAAAACCCAGTCAAACTGAGAACTGACCAGAGGGTGTGACAAATCACTTCATCTCAGTCCATCACCTGTCAGAGAAGTGGAACCAAGCAAATCACCATCAGTCAGAAAGACTTCAGCCACCATCTCCTCTCTGATTGGTCATATTGATCTGTGGATTCCTGACCTGCATCTGATCCCCTTTAAAACATCCTTCTCTTAGTGGAGCTAGTGAATAATTTAAAGAAAGATGAATAATTTTGCTGGTAAACTAGATTTGGCTGGAGGTTGGCAGTATGGAGGAGATTTTTTTGGCGGTTCCTTCAAAGAGGGTCTTGGCAGCTCATTTTGGCTTCCACAGTACTCTCGCTCTCTCTCTGTCTCTGTCTCTCTCTCTCTCTCTGTCTGTCTCTCTCTCTCTCTCTCTCTCTCTCTCTCTCTCTCTTTCTCTCTCTGTCTCTCTCTCTCTTTGCTGTGGCTTTAACAATGCAATGATTTTTATGTTTAATATGATTTTCAATTCTCAGGGGCAAGATTCAATTCAGTTTCCAATATGTTGTGTTCAAAATGAATTGATTCTACAAAGTTCTGATTATATTCTATACAGATTGGTTGGACTCAGATAAATCCAGGTCACAAAGGTAAAAGTTCACCAAAAGAACAATGAGATAAATAAAAGTTCACCTATAGGGCAATGAGAAAAATGAAACAGTAGGACATACATACATCTGTATATAGATTAGTGGTAATAATGCATAAGGGGGCTTTGGAATTGAAAATGGTCTGCATTAGTACATAAAATGACTCAATAAGAAATATGATAGGATCAGTGGCGATTGCTCGAAGACTGCAAGGGAAGCTCAGCTTCCCCTAAAATGTCAAAAAATAAGTGATCAATAATATACTGTTGTGTGTACATGTCATTG
>BRDA01009612.1:25859-55237 GCA_036984385.1 Crenuchus spilurus
TGGAAAAGACGCCTTGTTGGTACGACAGGGTCACAGATCATTTTCTTGAAAAGGAATGGAGGGTAGAATATACGTATAAATAAACCGACACATTTTATGTTGTAGGCCGGAATTGAGCTTCCCCTCCTTGAAAGACCAGCATCCTGGATAGGATACTTTAATGTAGTGCATGACTCTCCACACTTATCTACAAAGGGCCAGCATGTATTCATGTTTGTTTTCTAACAAAGCAGGAACACCTGACCAACTTGTTGAAGACTGAGAGCAACTGACTAGACTACCCCAAGTAAAAGTTGGGAGGCTGTGTTAACTGTAAATAAAAACAGAATGAAATGATTTGCAAATCTCATAGTTCACATTTTATTTACAATAGATAAAGGAACACATATCATATGTTCAAAGTGTGGCTTTGAACTATTTTCAATAGAATTTAATGGCAACAATCAAAGCATCTTAAAAACGATCCCACTTCTTTGGATTTGGGGTAGAAAAAAAAGTGTGCTACTGCTTGACTGATGTGTAAACCTGCAGCCACACTGGGCCTCTGTAGATAAGATTGACACCCCTGATGTAGAGAAATGTAGAGAAACTGAAGAATGCTGTACAGGTACAGTCACATGAACCTGAGAATCATATAGACTGTATGAATGAGGAAGACTTCTGTACCGGACTGAGAGAGTGAGAGAGAAAAAGGGAGACAGAGCATGAGAAAGAGAATGAGGGAGACAGAGAGAGAGAGTGAGAGAGAAAGAGGGAGACAAAGAGAGTAAGAGAGAGAAAGTGGGAGACAGAGAGAGAGAGAGACAAAAAGTGAGAGAGACTGAGTGAGAGAAAGAGAGAAAGTGAGACAGAGCAAGATGGAGACAGAGAGAGTGAGATACGGGGAGAGAGTGAAAGAAACGGAGAAAGCAATGAGAGAGACAAAGAGATAGCAGAAGAGATGGAGACAGAGAGAGTAAGAGAGAGCGAGCAGGGAAGGTTAAGCTGGGACTGTGAAGAGATGAGCTCTACACTTTAATCTGCATTCTGTCCTTACCCTGGTGTGTGTGTAAGGGATTATACTCTCTCTCTTACTCTCACTCTCTCTCTTTCTCTCATATAAACACCTCCATTGCTTTCTCTCACTATCCAGCAGCCTGAATGTTTTCAGTCAATGTGGAAGGAATGTAAAATACTTCCATGAGAAGGTTTTGATTCAGCGACACCAGAGAGACATGTAATTGAGATATGACATGTCCTGAAATATGTGGAAATAAGAGAAGGGGATATAAGATGTATAAAAGAGAAATAGGAAGTAGAAAATCTGTTTCCATAGATTTTCATTATATACAATACAGTGGCGCTTGAAAGTTTGTGAAACCTTTAGAATTTTCTATATTTCTGCATAAATATGACCTAAAACATCAGATTTTCACATAAGTCCTAAAAGTACAGAAAGAGAACCCAGTTAAACAAATGAGACAAAATATTATACTTGTTTTTTATTTATTGAGGAAAATGATCCAAAATGAGTGAGACAAATTTGTTTACAAAACAACAACCCAGGAACTCTTCCTCTCTGCTGTGTCAGAGGAGTCAGCACTCACTTACACTCGCTAGTGCCTCCTAGTGGCAGGTGGTGGAAGCCAATTTGCTCGTAACTCGGATTTCGGCTCACAACATGAAGCAAAAAAAACTACCGAGCGATGCCAGAAACCAACAACAAATCATTTTATTACCAACTAAACTGCTGAGTAGTGCTGCAGTACATACATGCATACATACTAGGGGTGTAAATATAACTGATTTGAATCGGACGTCCGGTTTTGACTTAAATGATATGAATACATCAGTACATGGACCCCTGAATCGGTCTATTTGTAGCATAAACCAGCCGATGGCCTGATTAAATAGCTGTCAATCGATTTGGTGTTGCTGATGTGTGCTGCTGCCCCCCCGATTAACTGTCGTGATATTTGTCACAGTCATGTCTCATCACAGTCAAGTTCGGTTTTTACACGAAGATCGGAAAACTAGACAAAACAGTTGCTGTTTGCAAAGAATGCAAAGTCGAATTCAAGTACACCGGTATTACTACAAACCTCACCACTCATTTGGTGAGACGACATGGTGAAAGTGGTAATGAGGACGCTAGCACCGCTAGCCCAAAGACAGCGGGACAAAAACACAGAAAAACAGGACTTCTTCCAGCCAAAACTCGACCACAACTCGGCTAGAGCCAAAGTAATAACGGCTTCAATAACCCGGGTCATTGTCAAAAACTTAAGACCATACTGTGTGGTGGAGAATGAGGGCTTTAGGGACTTGTTTAAAACACTGGAGCCCTGGTACAACATCCCAACGAGACAGTATTTTACTGTTTCTGAATTCACATGTCAAATACATCTATACTAGTTCTCTAGTATTTCATTAATCTGTTTGAATATAAGCAAAATCACATTTTTAGTATTAACTTATGTTGAATCAATGTAAAATTATCTATTTTACACAAGTAACTTGTATTATTTCCTACCCTATTATACTGAACCGAATTGTATCAAAATACTATTGAATCGAATTGAACCGAATCGGTCCAATTTAAAATACTGCATGAATCGAGATACACATTGGACAGATGCACACCCCTAATACATACATATAATAAGCTATTATATACATAATTTCAAATCAGCTGCTGCTTATTTATGTCTATATACTGGTGTTTGTGTGGCACAACAATATTTATTTTTAGTTTAAAAGGTATTGATAAATCAATTTTTCCTTAATTTAACAAAATTCAGTAGCTGAGATGTGAATACAGACATTCAGTGTGTTAATGTATTTGTTTTAAAGAAGCTTATTTATTCTGATTTCTTTACAATAGTGGTGATAAACACTAGACACTACAATGTCTTCAACACAAATATAGCCATTTTATTTACCATGTAATATGTCCAGTGAACCTACATGTGTCTGCTGAGTTTTTGTTTGCAATGTTGATGATGATAAAACAGTGATAAATCTGAAAGAATATGTTTTATTTTGCTACTGTTACCTTGCTCCAAATAGTCTTAAAACTGTTGTCTTAGACATCAGGCAGTCTATTAATAATTATTTAATGAAATAACTTTCTAGGAGGTGGCTTTCAGAGACATTATATGTCTGGTTCCTATCACCGCCACTGTTCATATACAGTGTTACATGATTCAGTGAACAAGTCTGATGTCAGATTTGCCTACATTGCCTGTCAGATTAGGAGTAGCATGCATAGAGCACAGCAGCTTCACATAAAGAGGAAGCCTGCTACAGTGTATTTTACATTTAGGGTTAATTGTGAAAATGAATTGCTTGAATGTTATTAAAATACTTCAGTACGTAACATCCTGATTGAAAAGTTCAAAATGAGCATTTGTTCATGAATCATTAAAAGCTTGTCCTTATTGACTTGTGTAGGGATGCTCTGGGGTTGTAGGTAGGTTCTAGCCATCTAGCATTTCTCTGCAGCTGAGGTGAAGTGACAGGATGTTTTTGCTGCCCTATATCTGCCATTCAAGTGGTGTCTATGGAGATCAGTGCCGGTGCTAGGCATTTGGTTGCCCTAAGCACAAATGCTGTCTGGGTCCCCCCCGGGTGGGCAAAGTCCCCAGACTTCAAATTCAAGGTTGACTGGGGGTAGAGGGTTGGCGGTGGCAAAAGTTGCACACCAGAAAGCTTTTAGAGATTATAGAGATGAGTCTAGAAAATAGAGAGATAAGATTTGACCAGGACAGTGAAAAGCCACCTCTGACTAAACACAGAAGACAAAGCAAATGAACAAGAAATTCACTACTGTGGTGTATTTTTTTTTTTTTTTTTTATCATTAACGATATTCAGTATGCAGTTACCTCAAGTATCTGCCAAAACCTATTTGGTGTTTAAATTTTTCTTCTTGAGTTAATCTTGAGGTACATGCAGCTAACAAATTGTGGAAGATCTCACTAAATAGCATGGTGCTCCATAGAAAAGCATTGCCAATGGAGTAGGACACTCTGGACCAGCTGCAGATGAGCCTCTGGTCACTATGCCCAAGGCCAAATTGTTGGACATTGCATTGCTAGCAGTGGAAGTGTGATCTCTGGAGTGATGGCGCTCCAACCAAAACCTTTGGGATTAGTTGAAGTGGAGTTTCATCCAACATCAGTACCTGACTTCACCACATCTAGTATAGTGTAGTCTTTCAAGAAGAGTAGAGAATGAGCCACCACCCAAATAATACCTGCTCTGTGGTCCTGACCATTGGTGAACAGGTTGAAAGGAGGCTAACAAAGTATGCAGAGAAACAGATGGACTACACTATCATGCACCTATATGGTCAATGGAGATGATAAAATGGACAAAGAGTGTAATTACAAGCTATGTGTACCTAAAGAAGTGGCCAGTGAGTGTAGATAGTTTTTTTCATTTAGGTAATATTATAAGCTAAATATTTCTAATTCAATGAGGTTAACTATAAAAACTGATTTTGTGGATATCCTAAGAAGTGGTGACATATAGCAGTGGGCCAAATAGAGACCCTTGTGGGACACCAAAACTGATTTTGATTGTCTATCCAATTCAGATTTTTCAGTTAATTCTATTGAAGTGAACAAATTTTGTATTGTCCAGATCTTGTTCAGATAGGCTAAACTGATTGACTGACCTTCCCTGTCCAAACGGAGTGATAATTTTTTGATTACTTCACAATGCCCTGTGAGCTCCTCTTGGATAATCTAAAGGTATTATCTTGGGTTATGTCACTTAAATATCTGGATGGTTTTGGATTATGGCTGATGTGATTTTGGGAACTCAGGTTTGGTTTGGTATTGGTGTCCTTGTTTGACGGCATTTTCTTTTTTTTCATTTGTTCTAAAGGAGAGAATTTGCTGAACTTCTAGAGAAATACGGCTCAAATGGCAGTACGGGCTCTACGAGGAATTCCCCCATTCAGCATGGTAAGGTTCCTGTTTCTAATCCTCTATGCTCTTTAAAAGTGTATTCAAATCCAGACCTTAAATTCAATTTCCGGTTCTGTATTGTGTGATTTCTGGTAGTCAGTTGAACTGTCAATGTAACTGATTAGTCTCAGCATCTTTCCTTCCAGTGACTACAAAAACCTGTACAGTAATATAGATTCATGGTCCAGATTTGAAGTCCAGAGTGTTAAAATTTCACATGACATGTAGATTATAACTAATTCTGAGACAGTTATTTTCCCTGTTAAAAAATTAAAAGATGATAATGCCAGCGTTCTAAGGCAGTGTTTCACAATCATGCCACTGGAGTTTTGAGGACCATCATTTGGAAACACTATTCTTACTTTATTTGAATTAAGTAGAGAAGCAAGATGGAGTAATGATTTGGAAGTTCTTTTGAGAGGGTTTTCATAGAATAGTGTATCGGTAACACTTTATAATAACTTTCATTAATAAGCCATTAACTAATGATTAATAACTGTGAACAAATCATTAGTTCATGAGAATTTAATGAACAAATGATTTACAAATGATTTACTAATGATTTGTTAACATTTGCAAAAATGAATACAATCATTAGTAACTACATGAACTGTCATTTATAAACATTTGTTCATGTTCAAATTCTCATGAACTAATGATTCGTTCACAGTTATTATTCATTAGTTAATGGCTTTTTAATGAAAGTTATTACAAAGTGTTACCAGTGTATCTCAATCTTGGTCCAGCCTACTGATTCAGGTAACGTCTTCAGTGGAACTGGGCTGGGTATGACACTATGTAAGACAGCATGTTATTTCAGAAACCTTTATATGTATTGTGACCCACTCACCCTCCAGTGGAGACTAAAAACCTTTGGTTAGATGTTTTGGAGACTTTAGCTAATTTTACATCTTAATTTCCTACCATAGTTTACCTGCTACCAGGTGAAGGACAGCTGATGTCAACATTCGTCTACTGATACTCACAGTCCCTACCCTGCTTAGTCATAACCCTGCATAGCTTATATGGATGAATTCTGGCTCTGAACTTTCTCAGATAACATTGTTCAGTCTCTGATATTAGTCTTAGGTTCTTTCTTTCTTCATCTTGCTTTTAGGGAGTTTCCTTTAGCTTGATCAATAAGAGGCATTCACTGAGATATCTGTAAAGTTGAGTTGTGGCAATACATATTGTAAAATACACCATACAAATCCTTTAGTTGTGTTTATAAAATGTAGACTGTATGAGTGTTTGTAAAAATGTAGAAGCTTAACTGAAGTATAGTTAATACACTTATAGTTGTATTATGTGAAGGAGCCAGAAAGGACTAAATTTTTCCTCCACTAATAAAAAAAAAAAAAAGGTGAAAACATATACTTATGTTTCCATTCTTATAAACCACCTTCCTATCACCTGCAGGTTCGAACATCTCTCGTAGAATGGCTACCACTTTGTGTTCACAAAATGTGTTTGTATGCCAAAGGAAATCTGTAGACTTTAAGTCTTTAATCCTTTAAAGTTGGAAAAGGGGAATAAATCAGGCTTTGAAAATGGCTTATGACAGCACACTTGTCCATTATGCAATTGCAAACATCTGTTTGAGCCGGAGGAAAAGACACTCTGCTGGCAGAAGTGTTTAAGAACGGAGCGCAGGATAGCCGATTTATCCTCACCCTGGCAAATATATTCACTGCCTAAGTATAGAATATTCTAATGATGTAACTCCGCTTAAGCACCACAGTAAGTTTGATTTGAACTATTTAGCTTAAGAGGTCAGATGAGGATTTTCAGGGCTTGTTTTGGCTGTCTAGACTAAGTTTTATTGCCTAAAGAGAAAAGTGCTTATTAGTGGTGTTTATTGTCTCATTCTGATGGCATTTACCACAGGCCATTTCTGAGCATCAACCAAAGTGGGAATGGAAAATGACCTTTGATTAAATAAATAGCCTAAAAGGAAATAATTGGATTAATTTAATGGTGGTTTAGTACCATATATTATCATGAAGTAACTCCTGTGGAGCTCTAACATCATTTGAGGGTATTATAGAATATACAAAACTGGAACTTACTTGTGAAATGATGTTTTTGGAGGACATAAACAACAAGAACAGCATTTATTACATTAGCCATTCTATGTTTGGCCTTCGATAGTTTTATACTGGAGGTTTAATACTTAAGTGGTTACCATGTAGTTTATACCAGTTAGCATGACGTTAACTTAATGCCTAAATAATTCAATCACTATATGCCATCACCTGTAAATGGACAGTTGTCTTGAAGTCTGAATTTTGCCTGTACTTCAGTCCATGTTTATAGATTCTGTAACTGTGTGTCATACACTGTCAGAAAGCACATAATCAAGTCTATTAGAGATCACAGTGTAATGATTTAGGCATGATAGTTATATTACTTTATAAGTACACCAGACTTTATAAGTACACCAGCCTTGTAGCCCCAGTAAAACTGAAGCTCTGGTTTGGTTGACACATTGAGACATGTGAGATGTCCTCATTAACAGAAGTGATGTTCTAACAATTATAACAAGTATTAACTGGTAATACCTGTTACTGTAAAGGGCTCAAAATGCAGCATATTTGAATATACTGATTCAACCTCTGCTGCTTTTTGAATGAGGCACTACACAGTTTCCACAGAGATTCTAGCCAGCGAGAATTAGTGCAATGAGATCTCTCCTCTTAGTGATGCATGAGATTCAACATCAACTCTTCGTCAGCACAGAGTAGAGGAATTGATTATTTGGAAGTTGACTCTACACCACTATCCACTCATAAGTAAGAACAAAAACAGCTCTGTACCGACATTCAGCTCCTCTAAACCAGATTATAACCACTTCAGTGTTATAACCATGTAACACCAACACAAGTGACGCAAACTAACCAGCGTTAGCCAGGCAGCAGTATACACAGAGTCACCTCTAAACCTCTACTCACTCTCTACTAAGTGCTGGAATGGAGCTGTTATACCATTTATAGTGAAACAGGAAACTTCTTAGGTGAATGAATTACTAATTACTGATTTGGAAGCCAGTGGACAGTCTCACTTTGCCTATGAATGTATGCAGTGAATGTGTTTCAAAGTGGCACTTTTTGAAATTCATAACATTTGCTAAATACTTCATATTAGGATAAGTCTAAGTCTAAGACTCACCTACTTTTTCATAGGCCTTTATTTCACTGCCATGATTCTTTTTTTTGTCATGTGTAAAAGCAGGCAGATATTTGGACAGCACATCTTCAGGGTCCTCATCCAGATCACAGAGTCCACTACTGCTCAGTCCAGCAGGGTCACAGAGCAACTACAATAACACAGGACCTTTACTGCGGTCACTCAGGTAATGCACATCCCTGTCTTTTTACTTTATCAGATCATACACAGTAAATCTGTCAGTGTTAAATCAACACTATTAGAGTTAAATTAACACTGAGGGTGTCAAAATGTAACACTCTCAGTGTTAATTTAACTCTAATAGTGTTGATTTAACACTGGCAGATTTACTGTGTACATATGTGTACAGTTAATGTGATATGATAAATATCTCAAATATTATTAAAATAATTGGAGTAGAGCCCGGTGCCCATCCAGCCATCTCCATTGGTACCCTGCCGCTGCCTCAGCCTTCAGTTATCCTTCTGGACACAGCATGGGACGTTATTTCACCCTGCAAATTGTGCGGTGATCTATCTAGATGTATCAGTACACTGCACAGGAGGAGTGTTTATAGTGTGAATGTACTGGATAACAAACTCAATTCAGAAGACACAAAGCAAAAAAAAAAAGCTGCCAATAAAGCAGGTCTCCATGCAGGTGGTGGCTACCGATCTTCATAGCCGACCATCGTCATCGTGTGTCCCCCCCCCCAGACATTCTGGGTCTATTGATCCTGTACTTGGGAAGGAGCAGCCCTGAACTCCACTGAAAAGCCTCCTCTGGTTGCTGATGACACTGTGCAGAGGGTGACTGGCATCATCCTTAATATCCAGCAGTTTGTGAAATGCATCAGCACACCATGATGTAAAAGAGGACACTGGTCGAACATCCACAGGAGTTTCCTGCAGATGTTAAAAGACCTCAGCCACCTCTGGAAGTACAGCCTGCTCCGTCCTTCTTATACAGGTGGTTGACACACTGTAGTCCCGTTAAGTTTGTTGTCCATCCACAGCCCAAGGTATGAATCTACAGCTTACACTTTAACTCCCTCTATTAGAACTGGTCGCTGACTTGGTCTGGACTTCCCAAAATCAATGAGCAGCTCCTTACTCTTTGAGGTGTTGATGACTCCTCTCTGTCACCTTTGATGCAACTACGGCTGTGTCATCAGGCAGCAAGTGAACAGTTCTTGAAGTTTATGTGCTGAAAGCAGGAAAAATGGCCAAGTATAAAGATCTTTGACAAGAGACAAACTGTGATGGTCAGAGCATCTCCAAATCAACAAGTTTTGTTGGGTGTTCCTAGCATGCAGAAACCAGAGTTCCTGGAAGGAACCCACACAGACACGGGAAGAACATGGAAACTCCACCACTCAGCACTGAGGTCTTGGGTTTGAGTTCCCATCTTAGCGAACGTGCTAACCACTTAATATCAAAAGTGATCCAAGGAAGGACAATGTGGTGATCCTTTGCCATGATCCAGAGTCACGAGAGCCCAAGGCTCACTGATACATGTTGGGAGTGAAGGCAAGGCTAGTAGGCATGATCCTACAGAAGACCTGCTTTAGTACAAATGGCTGAAAACAGTTGATGCTGGCTGTGATAGAAATGTGTCTGTATAACTGTACACTGGTCAGAGATGAGAATGTGAGCCTCAGAGCTGGACTTAAGAGCAATATGAAAAAGTTGCCTGGTCTGATAAATCATGCTGTGTTTTACAATTCATGGATGGCCAGGTGCCTGTGTTGTTTACCTGGGGAAGAGATGGCACCAGCATGCATAATAAGAAGAAGGCTTAGGCTGAGGCAGTGGATAATGTTGTGCTGGCAAACCTTAGGTCCTGGCATCCATGTGGATGTTGCTTTGATATGTACCACCTACCTGCCTAACCGTTGCTCCAGACCAACTGCATCGCTTCATGTCAATGGTGGTCATGTAATGGCAGTGTGCCTTTTCAACAGGATAATGTGTCCTGCAACACTGCACATAATGTTCAAGAATGGTTTGAGGAACATGACAAAGAGCTCAGCTCAAGGTGTCGACTTTCCAGATCTCAATCCGAACAGTATTTGTAGGATGTACTGGATGAACAAGTCGGCTTTACAACTTAAAGGATCTGCTGCTAATGTCTTTTTGCCAGATACTCCATCACCATCATGCCTCAATGAGTCAAAGCTAATTTTAATGTTATGGCTGATCTGTTACATCTGTGTTTGTTTCAGTCACCCAGGTGAAGGTGTTATTCAGCTGATCTCTGTGTCTCGGTGCTCCACTCTGGGTATCAGTATCGGTGGCGGCTCCAACAAACCAGACGGCCCAGCAGTGTTTATCCAGGAAGTGTTATCAGGAGGAGACTGTCACAGGGTGAGAGAAAAACACATACATCTTTACAGATCTTTACAGATGTACCTTCTTATCTCATATATAGTAGTGTTAAAATACAAAACTTCTCTCATCCCACTCAGTCTGCATCCAGATCTTAATTAAAGGCTCATAGACTAGTTGATATGGCTCAGGACAGAGTACGACTTACATTGAACTAAAAAAATAAAACCTCGCTGCTAAAGGCAGCTACTTAAGACAGCAGCAGGACTCCTCTGTGGAAAACCCCTCTATATTTATGATGATTAATTACGATTACGATGATGACCTCGTATAAGTACTTGGGTGTCCTCCTGAACAATAAACTGTACTGGTCAGATAACACTACTGCACTTTACAGAAAAAGTCAGAGCAGACTGTACTTGCTCAGGAGGCTGAGGTCATTCTGAGTGCAGGAACCACTCCTGATGACCTTTCATGATGCAGTAGTGGCATCAGCCATCTTTTACGGAGTGGTCTGCTGGAGCAGCAGCATTTCCGTCACAAACAGGAGATTAGACAGACTGATTTGGAGGGCCCACTCTGTCCTGGGATGTCCCCTAGACCTGGGGCAGGTGGTGGGAGATAGGAGGATGTTGGCCAATCTAACATTGATGTTAGAGAATGTCTCTCACTCCATGCATGAGTCTCTGACAGCACTGGGCAGCTCCTTCAGTGACCGGCTGCCAAAACGTATGAAGGAACGTAATCACAGGTCCTTCCTTCCTGCTGTGGTTACACTTTACAACAAACATTGCCCCCAGTAGGTGTAAGCTCACTCATAGTTGTACATATAACTTCTGATGTAAATATCTGACTGGAAATAGTCTGGTCAACATGTACAGTATATGTATATGTGCAATAATCATTCAGTACAGTACTGTCATATTTATTTATAGAGCATTATATGCAATACGTTAATCTACCTAGGTACAATAAACCATGTGCAACAGTCATAAACATTTAGTTGTAAATATTCAACTTTTATTTGAAAACGTTTTTGGTTTTTTTATAAGTTGTATTACAATTTTTATATTGTTAAGAGTCTCTCTAATGCCTGTTTCTATCTCTCAGTGCTTTGCTGTTCCTTTGCTGCTGTGACAACTTGTATTTCCCCACTGTGGGACTAATAAAGGATTATCTTATCTTATCATGGTCACCATCACTAAAACTGATTCAAGATCAGCACTTAGAGCTCTATGTCAGTTGTATAAGATGGTATTCATACTGTTTACTAAACCACACTGGGCTTCACAGCTCCAGTTATATTTGACTGATCGGCTACGTCTGAGGTATAAATATGATTTTCAAGAAAAAACATTAGGTCAACATTTCTGTTAACACCTTGAAGTGAGCACTTGAGAAGAGGTGTTCTGAGATGTGTCCACCCCAGGGGGTCGAGGAGGGCTAAGCTCTAATGCTTTAGCATGGCGTTAAATCTTTAACACACAGGGGGTCTGACGTAAACTTAGTGGTCTGATCTCTGGCGTCCAGTCCCTGTTGTTTTGACTTTGGTACTTTAGAAGAGTCAATGTTCTTATAGTCCTGTAATCTGTCTGCAGAATCAGTCACCTGCAGCACATTGTCTTCTTCCACTTCCACTTCAATTCGCTATTCAGACAGGATTAAATCTACATGGGGGTTCTGGGGTAATTCGTTTTTTAAAGGAGTTCCTCTGGGATTTTATTTTTGTCAAGGCTGGTCATGTCAATGTTTTAATAACCAGAGAAAATGACAGACTGAATTACTGTTTTTCACCAAACTCACTCGCTGGACACACGCCGATCTTGCCTCACTTTGGAAAAAAACTTTGACTGCTGCTACTTCCTGTTTTTGGTCTCATAGTCTGCAGCTCCTTCCCCAAAAAGCATTATCAAGATTCATAAACAAAACAGAACAATTGAAAGTCACTCATCCTGCAGTTCTATCAGTATATTCCAGACTTTTTTCTAATTCAAATTAAATACTAATTAAATGGTGTATTTGTAATTGCAATATATTGAGACATAGAGTACCAGTCAAAAATTGTGACACACCTTCTGGACATTCTGTGGTTTTTCATGATTTAAAAATGCTCTGCACTGTAGATTAATACTAAAGTCATCCAAACTATGAAGAAATACATCTGTAATTATTTAGTAAACAAAACAGTGTCAAACAAACCAGAATATGTTTTATATTTTACATTCTTCACAGTAGACACCTCTTAATTAGATGCCAGCTTTCTTGGCATTTTCTCAGTCAGCTTTATGAGGTAGTCACCTGGAATGGTTTTAAAAGCTGCCTTGTCAAGAGTTCATGACTTGCATTTATTGCCTCTTAATGTGTTTGAGACATCAGTTGTGTGTCTACTTTGAAGAATCTAAAATCTAAAACATATTTTGGTTTGTAACACAACACTTTTACATTTACTACATCATTCATTATGTGTTCCTTCATAGTCTGGATGACTTCAGTGTTAATTTACAATGTAGAAAAAAACAACATTGAATGAGATGTGTTCAAACTTCTGACTGGTACTGAAATTCAAATGCAAAAAAGTATATGTGTATTTACATTTAGATTTCTATATAAACAACATAAAGAGCCCTTTAGACATTTAGACCTTTTCACCGTCTTAACAGTGTGACTCGGACATATTGCTAGTGTAATACAATTTGTAATTTAATTAATTACTTCACTCAATCAAATGCTGTGGGTGTGGTTAGGAGGAAGTGATGAGTCAGTGTTTTCAGAGTTAGATGTGTTAGATTGGACCTCTCATGAGGTATTGATTTGAGGGTCAGGCACCATGACTCTAAATAAACTTGATTTCATTTAGTCATTTATTTGCACTGTCAAACAAAACATGATCATTCATAATACATATTTGTAAAGCAAAGTATCCCCAAACATTTGACAGACAGGATGTGTGCAGAGATGGTGAAGAGACATAGGTCAGTGGTGTGTGTTTGATGGAGGGTCCTCAGAGCTTTGGTCAGACTGTAGAGGTCAGTGGAATGTGAGGCTGAAAACCGGAGAGCACTGTTCTGAAACACGGTCACCTAATACCACTCCTGTGGGGAAACACTGCACTAATTCTGCCTCACCTGGGCAGTGTTTAACATATTTAGATGTATATTAGTGAGTGAGACATTTACTAGTGCATCTCTTATAAATGAGAATATTGTTATTTTATTATTATTATTATTATTATTTGAAATGCATTATTGTTCATAAAGGTAAAAGGTCATATATTTTATATTCATTACTTGCTCAGGATGTACTTGTCCAGGCTTGGGATGGTACCAAAGTTTGGGAGATATGCTTTGTTAACTACTCTACTACTCTATCCCAACTGTCATGGCTTATTAATAAATGGCTTATTGGGAAAAATCATATTAAGATGTAGATTTACTAAAAAAGTGGATATAGTTAGTACAGAAGTGTTCTGGAGCTGTGACTTTGGTGTCTCCTGGGGCAGATGGGGTTTCTGTAGTGAGCTGCAGTGCGAGATGAGAGATGACTGTTGGCTCTACAGCTCAGATTGAGCCGGGTTATATTCCTGCTGATGCTGATGCAGGAGTGAGGAGGTGCTGCAGAGCCTAAAGGAGCTACTCCATCAGTTATGGTGTGGTCAGCAGAATGAAATAAAACTTTGTCACTTTTCGGCTGCAGGATGGACGCCTGAGGCCTGGAGATCAGCTAATCGCCATCAACAAAGAGTCTCTGATAGGACTGACCCTTGAAGAGGCCAAAATTACAATCAACAAAGTGAAATTCAGGTAGATACAATGTCTCACCATCTTCTCGTGTCAGTCTCATGTTTGCTGTTTTCACAACAGTCTGGACATTTTAATGTCACAGACTGCATCACTAATGAGCGTGGGTTATTAAGTTATTTGCTAACATTATTTTCTCTATTATACATGTGATGTTAAAGCCACACCCTCAAATGTGTTCTTCATAGCTCCACCCACAATTTTTTTTTTTCATAACTCCACCCACAGATGATTGTTTTCAAATGTGTTCTTTTGTAGCTCAACCAACAAGCATGCTCTTTTGTAGTCCACCCAGAAATATATTCTTTTGTAGCTCTATGCACAAATGTGTATTTTCTACCTCTACCCAGTTGTGTTCTTCCTTTGGCTGCTCCCACAAATGTGTTTTGGAGCTCCGTCCATAATGGTGTTCTTTCTTAGCTGCTGTTGTGAGGTAAAAATGGTAAAAATGGCATTTAAGCTAATGAGAAATTGTTTGAACACACCTCTGTTTCTCTATAAATACATATATTTAAATACTCATAGAGTCAGATTTTTAATCAGATTTATTTTTTATGCATGTGGAAGGTTTTGTTTATTCATTAAATGCTGAATTTTGGGACTGAATCAGTTTAACAATCACATAATAAACCCACATAAGCTGCTTGAATGAGACTGGACTTTCTTATTCACTGCTGTAGACATGAGTATTATGTTAAGTGAAATGAATGGGCGCCATTATTCTTTACTATCCTGCAGCAGTTACAACAGAACCTGGACACATGAAGACAACTCACAACCACCATGCTTAGTCAGGCCTTTGGTGATTAGTGCAGTATATTGTGCAATATGGGGGAAGAACTAAAAATGCATAGAATGTACAATACTTTTTGGGTTAAAAGATCTTTGCTTGAATGGCAGTAATTTAGTTTACATGAAGTATGAGTTTAGTGAGGTCAGTAAAGACCTTTGTCTGATTTTGTCTTCCAGTCAGGATGCTGTGGTGGAGATTGCGTTCATCCCTGGAAAAGGCTCTTTCCCATCCAGCACATCATTACACAGCGGAGTTCAGCGAGTCATGGGGAATGGGTACAGCTCCGGCAGGTTAAAAGTTCACGTTAGATCTCCAGAGGTGAGCGTGGCAGAGCTTAAAAAATTTTTTAGGTCTTCAGGCAAATGAGAATATAAATGCAATCGTAGAGAAGACATTTGTATAGATTTTGGGTTGTTTAAACGTGTTTGGGCCGTTTGTGTTTCTCAAAGATTCGAACAGATGAACCAGCGCCTTCATCCTCTCCAGATGTCTGTCCACCAGATATCCACGTCTCAGGTATGTCATGGCTTTTAAGAATCTCATGTCCAAAAACATGTATGTCCACAACCTTACTCTTATGCTTAATTTAATCTCAAATTGACCACACATCCATTAATGTCCAATAATCCTACAACATCCTCCAAAGTAGACATATTTGATATATAGACTAGATTTAAGATGGTAGGGGAAGGAAAAACATGATTAAATTTTAACACTGTATATGTGAAAGTAGCAAGATTTTAGTCATTGCTGATCATTTTATTGGTAACAAAATGACAAATAAAGGGCAGCTGGTATCAATAAATAATTTTCCCTGTCCTCTCTGATAATTACCAAACGTTTTATTTTGGTTGAAGGTCATTTCATTTTGAGAGTGTCTTTATCCCTCGTTTACTGCATACCTTTGTGTGTGTGTGTGTGTGTGTGTGTGTGTGAGAGAGAGAGGGAGAGAGAGAGAGAGAGAGAGAGAGACACCTCCCAAATATGCAGTGTCATACTGAAGGTGGACCCAAATGTGCCTGAAAATGAAATCTGAACTGTCCTCTGGAAGCACTCATTTTCAATAACAGCTCACGCTTAAAGAGTTTAAAGGGCCCATATTCTACATCTAGTTGTTTTTCTCCACTTATGATGTCTTTATGGTTTTCTGTGCCACAAACTGTCCCTGTTCATTATTATATGACAATTTTCCAACCTCTCTTTGTCCCTTAGAATTTAACAGTTAGTATGGCTTTAAGAATGATATATGTAAATGAGCCCTATTCTGATTAGCTGTCTTGAATTATGCATCACTCAAAGAGCAATTCAGGCTGAAATACTCCTTATAACTTAAATGTGAATGGGTGGAGCTAAACTGCTGTAGAATGTATGGGTGTGGTTTTCTTAATATACAGATCTATACCATTTCTGTCCTGTAAGTACCACGTATCTCTAAAATGGTAACTTTGGACATAACTAATGGTAACTACAGAAGACAAAAATGTTTTAAACTTTGAGTATAAGTTAACACAAAGAGGTCTATTCCTTAAAAAAAAGTTCATACAATGTAAATATATCTGCTGTTTCCAAATGATGTAGAAAACAAAACAAAACAAAATAAATAAAAATGTGATTTTCATAGGACAGCTGAGAGTATGTATTGTTTTGTGACATCATAAAATTAATAAATTAAAAACAGGCAGTTTAACAATGTTTACATTCTGTCATATAACCTTCCACTACATAAAGTCACAAGGAAATGTAATTGCTTGTGAGTATATTTACTGCATTTCTAGTAAATAAATTGTTGATTTTGAGGAAAGTGAGAGAATGAAAGAGAAGACATCAGAAAAACAGAGTGAGAAATGTTAGAGTGAGAGAGAGAGAGATTGCGGATTAGACTGGAGCAGTGTTTGGAATTTAATCACCGTCCAGTTGAAAAGTAATCTCCTGGATGTCCTCAGGCTGGCTGTGTGTGTATAGAGAATAGAGAGTTCTCTTCTCTCTGACAGTGTAGTTTATAAGCTGTAAACTCTTCAGGCCTCAGGGATCCTGAATAAAGTCTCTAATCATCCCCACTGTGCTGAAAGTGGGAGCGGACCTTGTTATTCAAGCTACTAATAAAAAGTCAACATGGAGCCTAATCAAACATCCTCATCCTGATCTCGTTGTTTTCAGATCTAATTTCAAATAAACTTTGTGCTACTTCTTCTGTGGATTATGGTTAAAAATGCAGGGCCATCAGAATATTATGACCATAATCATAATATTATGATTATGATGATTAGCATGTTGTTAGCCAGATGTGTTTGTAAATGTTGAAACTAAACTAATTTAGTCAGTTACGCTGAAATACCGCTGCATATACTGAATAAACCTCTATTCAGGTGACAGTGCAGTGATAATAAATAGTCCATATAAAGCATAAATATGAACAAATAGCTTTATAAACAAAATAAAAGTAAACAATCACCACTATCAATTCTATACTATTCAATATGAAAGTTATCACTAATATTAATTCAGTGGTGTAAAGTGGTGTAAATGCAGAAAGTGTCTGCATGTGTACCTAAGCTTTATCTAATCAGGGCTGCCTAGAAGTCTCCAAGTCTTTAAGATCCGACAACGTAATGTTTAGCTGCTTTTAAAAGATCAAGAAGAATCCACGCAAAGCAGCTGCCGTGACCTACTGAAGTGTTAGTAAATTTAATGGAATAGATAGTGGAACCTTGGTTTTCGTCATTAATCCATTATAAAGTGCCTGATGATAACCAAAACGAATGATAACTGAAGCAATATTTTTAATAAGAAATAATGTAAATATAATTAATCTGTTCCAGAAACCCCACAATGTAAACAAAAAAAAAACATTTGATATAGAATACCTCTAGCTTTACATACAGACGACAATGAGAAATAAATACAAAAGACTAATGAAATGGATAAATGAACATTTAATATCACTCGTACTGGTTTATGGTCTGTTTTAGAGTGTGCTAGTGTGGGCCCGCAGTGTTTATCTTGTACACCCTTTCTTAGGGTTCTCGGCCGCTATTTGTTTCTCACCTGTTTTCAGGCGATGTCCCACCGTTTTAGTGTGTTTAGTGATGTGCTTTAGTTTGTTTTTAACACTTTAGCTTCTGTCTGTTCTGCAGTTGGTTCCACTTAAAAATCTGGCTACAGTCCCATGACATTTTCTTGGCGAATGGAAAAACAGGACTGGATTGTTAATGTGTGCTCAGTAAGTCAGGGCTTTATAACATACTTATAACCATTTCATTAAATGGTACTGCAAGTTAGAAATGCTAGAAAGACTCCACAGGACTGTACTGGAGTTTCAGAGACATGGGCATTACTATGATAACATAAACCCTTTGCTGCCATCACACATTCTCAGCACTCTGTGCTCTATATTTTATACAGTACGCATGCTCCTAATTGTTTTTTTTCTGGAGATATTTCTCTGTAAGTTATTCTCTCCCCCTGTTGGGCTGGAGGCTGATTTGAGCATTATAGAGTTGTTTTTGCATTGTTGCGTGGTGAGATGGTTTGAAAATGTTTTCGGTGTAGAATATTTCTTTTAATCAGATATGTGGATGAAGCTTTAGTGTCTCCAGCAGAGCAGGACTACGAAACAAGGACTAATTAGACAGCAGGAGCTTTAGGTGCATCACTAATTAATCTCTAAAGTTAATCTGAAGTTAACGTAAACACATGTGACTTGTCCTCGACCTCAGGGCAGTGACGGTCAGGACACTCCACTTTCATATCAGCCTTTACACGCAGAGTTACATTACTGTAGATCTCGCACATCAGTTAAAACCCTGATAAGAATCACTCATTATGTAATAACAACTCTTAATTATAAGAACAATAGTGTAATTTGTGTGGTGTGGATTAAAAAGGCTGGCTGATCAGAGTGAATGGCAGCAGTTTTCGTTGAAGGACACATTAGAAATATGCAGTCCGAATTCTTCTGCACTATCTGCAGTAATTCCCTTTGATTGTAATCCATTTTTCCACGGCTGAATGGCAGCCTAGACACACCATTCACACCAGCCCTGTCTAGACTGCCTGTGATCTGCTTACTTACTGATTTATTTTATCCCACACAAGGATGAGAGCAGCTTCTAAGAAAACAGAGAAACACTTAATTCACCAGTGTGTTACATGATTGTAGGAGCAAATAACATTTCAAGTACAAATGAGAACAAATACAAATACAATGTTTATGTTTCATTTTGGTGAATAAAAGTGTATTTAATGTTAGTAAGGCATGTTAGTAATGTT
This sequence comes from Crenuchus spilurus, assembly GCA_036984385.1. Classification (NCBI taxonomy): domain Eukaryota; kingdom Metazoa; phylum Chordata; class Actinopteri; order Characiformes; family Crenuchidae; genus Crenuchus; species Crenuchus spilurus. The sequence continues at coordinate 45,164 of BRDA01009612.1, forward strand.
TAGTAGGCATGAATCACTAAGAAATCACATTTGCACAATTTATAATTTACCCAGATCAGAAACACAGAGGTATATGAATGGGGGATTGGTGCTTATATTAGTGGGATTTGGGAGGTGACATGTTACCTGGGAGAATTTTTTACATGTGAAATATCTGTTCATCATATTTTAGAATAGCAGTAGACAGAAAATGTCATTATCAGTGGCTATTTTTCTGAGTAGACCTTTTTGTAATTTATATTATGCACAGATTTAGCAAAACCTTAGAGGAAGGAAGGAACGACCATCCATGGAGCAACCATGTGCATCTTCCATGATTATTCTCATCACAGTCATGAATACTCCATTGGGAAGGTTTTAGTTGTATTAGGTGAAGTTTTGACTGTACAGGGTGGGATTTTGGTTGTTTTAGGTGGGGTTTTGGTAATATTAGGTGGTTTTTTTTGCCAGAACTGGAAGGGTTTGGGTTGTATTAGGTGAAGAATTCCCTGTACTGGGAGGGATTTTGTTTGTACTGGGGGAGGTTTTGGTTTAATTAGGTAGAGTTTTGACTGTTATTGGTGGGGTTTGGTTGTACTCGGGCAGGTTGTGGGTTTATTGAGGGGTTTTGGCTGCATTGAGCAGGATTTTGGCTGCAGACAGTTAACCTTTAAAAAACCTAATGAATGTGCGTTTGGAGCTGCTGATGAACACTGTGACCTCTCCACTGAATTACTGAAGAGAAATATGAAAACAGATAACATAAAGAGCTAAAACTATCCAACATGCCGTTGAGCTAATATCACCTTTTCATGTAAATGTAAATTAAGTGAGCCGACGAGCAACCAAGTAGTCAAACAGCTAGTTCTATTAACCATAACTTTATAATTGACAACAACTGTAGGTATCTTCACTGAAACACCTTTTATTAACTGAGTGAGCCTGTTCAGGTTTAGATTTAGAATAAAACACACACACACACACACACATTTATTAATCTGGTCTGTTTTTACCGTCCATGATTTCAGATGAGGAGTTTGATGCAGAGCCACCTGCTTAATCCACCACCATTAAACCATCTGTGTGTGTGTGGCCAGGACACACCCCCAGTTCAACATCATCTCATATCCGCTACAACACATAAAGAATGCACTCTGATTAATGCCTCATGTCCTACTGCTCTCTCTTGCTGTATATTTTTCTTTTTCTGTCTCTCTCATTCGATGTATGTTTGTCTCTATCTCACCTCAATTTCTATCTCTTTCTCTCAAACTCTCTGAATTTCTTTGGTTCTTTGTTTATCTGTCACTTTATCCCTCTTTTCCTCCTCTCTGTTTATCTCTGTCTCTCTCAGTATAAAATCCTTTGCTCTGTGTATAATCTTGATTGTTCTAGAGAGGTCACTGTTGATTTAAATGCAGTTAACTTTTACTGCATCATCAGAGAAACTGAATGGAACTGCTGGTGCTGAGGGTTTTAATGTGAACATAACTGTTTGTGTGTGTGTGTGTGTGTGTGTGTGTGTGTGTGTGTGTGTGTGTGTGTGTACTATCCACAGTAGCCTCCAACACACAGAGAAGCTCCACAGTCCCCAAACCAAAGATCTCACTGGACCCCCACATTCGGCTCAGATCAGAAAAACTTGACCTGGTAAGTCTGCACTCTTTTAGACAAAAGCCATAGTTCACACTTAACCTTCTATTTCTGCCTCCAACCTCCAATCACCTTCCACTTTATCAGAAAGTGACATTGTACAGGTGTACTGATAAAGTGACCAGTGGGTGGGGCTACAAGAGGGGTTTCTGTTACACTGTAAAATATGCAGTAAAAACCAAACAGCCACAACAGTAAGAAACTGATTTTGTAAAATACGGTAACACTGTGAATACAAGGCTTTATTCACAGTATTACTGTATTTTAGAGCTGGGCGATCATATGATTATGATTCATCACACACTTAGAATTAGCAGACCAGAGGAGGATGGGTCCCCCATGTGAGTCTGGTTCCTCCCAAGGTTTCTTCCTCCAGCTCTGAGGGAGTTTTTCCTTGCCACTGTTGCCGTTGGCTTGCTCACCGGGGATTAGGGATTAATGATTTTATGTCTGTTATTGCTAACCCTGTAAAGCTGCTTTGTGACATCAGTTGTAAAAAGCGCTTTATAAATAAAATTTGATTGATTTGATGGCGATATGGCCAAAAATTTTATCACAATAAATTTTTCTATATTGATCAATCTCGATAATTATCACAATATTACATTTTCTAACACTGTCATAGTTTTAAACAACATCTTTCTAAAAACATAAGATTAAATACATGCAATGCTACTATTTAAAATATTAAATTGTTTATTGCCAGAACATAATATTGTAGCGTCTGGCTGGACTCGTTGAAAGAATGGACGAGAAAGACGTTTACATTCATTGATTTATTGTTGAAACTTACAGTGATTGCTGTTGGCTGCAGCCACTCCAAAATAACAGGCTAGAGAGCCAAGCTAACAGGCTAATGCTAGCACTTCAGCTGACACACACACAGACACAGCGAGCCCCCCTCCTTCTCCTTCTCACACAAATAGCCGAGCACACAGCGACCTCGTGCTCTCTCGCCCGGCCAATCACAGCTTGTCTTAAACACAACAGTGCATTTTGGCTGCACTGGTGAGGAGAAGCTAACAGACAGCAGTATTACACGTCAGAACTCACTGTCAAGCTGCTCAGATGCAAAATGGAAACGAACGTTTTATAGAATTATCGAATTGTATTGTCCCGGCTTATTGTCGTCTCGAGGGAAAACTAATCGTAAACAAATCAATATCGTTTTATCGCCCAGCACTACTGTATATTGACAACATACAGTAGGACACCAGAAAAGCATTTTATAGTACAGTACAGTATTTACTCAAGACTTCTTCAGCCCAACACACGATCAGATGTCCCTGGTCAGCAGGTCAGTTGTTCATGTAAATTAGGCCAAGTAAAAAAAAAAAAATTGGTGATCATCCTTTTTCACCAAAATTTTGGGTTGGGGGGGAGGTGTTTTTTTTTTTTTTTTTGGTAGAAAAGTATTGTGGCGGCTCTTGGGGGTGTCGGCCAATCAGATGGCTGCGTGTCGTATGGTATTTGCATAAAGTTCTCTTGTGTGTTTATGGGGTCTATTTTGTAATTATTTAGGGTCTTTAAGAGGAGATTTTTGTATGTGTTATGATTGTTAGTTGTAGTCTAGTCTCTATGAGTTATTTTTAGTGTTTTAGTTAAGTTACCGTTAATGTGCGTCTTAGTCCATTTAGTTAGTCTGGTCGTACTTTCATGTTGTAAAGCAGTGAACGTTTGCTACTACACTTTCGTTTTACTGAACGAGCAGTAAAAGAGCATTCAGTAAGTAAATGTCTCATCCTTATTCTTTATTCTCTACTCCGATGCTACAGTATGTAGCGAATATTAAAAAGATGTTGAAAACTTAGATAAACCATGTTAAACATAGATTATGTTTTTCTTGAGTGATTTACAAATTCAACTGAAGTACGGAACATCTCACCAGAAGCCACAAAAACGACCGGCCATTCGTATTGACAGCCACTAGGAAGTGTACTGCACATGTGCAGAATTGATTTGGGATCACGTCATTGGAAGCATGCGGAATTTGAATGATTCTAGGCCAGACTAGGGTGTTTGGCGCGTTTTTTGTTTTTAAAAAAAAAAAAAAAAAAAAAAAAGGTCGGGTGCTTTTTAGAGGGTCGGGCGGGGATGATCACCAATTCTTTTTTTTTTTACTTGGCCTTAGCTTTGCAAAGTCTCATGGAAGTGCACAGGTCCCTCAGTTTTAGTATTGTTGATTGTGTTATTTGTTTTGTAAGTGGAAGTACACTTTATTTGGGGAAGTTTACAAGGGCTTTTGTGTAGTTAGCATAGATTAGCATTAGCGGTTTATTTTGACATTATTGAAGTCCTGTTTCGTTCGCAAGATTTGCTGTTAAAGAGTAAAGAAAGAATGAAAGCTGAGTGAAACATGTTCTTCCCTGACAGTTTTTCCTCATCTTTGCTACAATAGTGATAGGATAGGGACAATTTCAGCATAAATTGGCACAACTCGGGTGGAGAAATGAACCATTTCTTAGCGGCCAAAGAAGAAGCGAAGAATCATTAGCGGAATGATTCAATATACAATAATATACTGTTAAATTTCAAGAGAGGCACAGTAAAATAACTAAAGTATGCCTGCATGTGCTGTAAAATGACCATAAAACAGTGTTATTCTAAAGTTGCATATTGTAATTCAATATACAGTACTGTTACAAACAGTAGATGCAATGTAAAATACCAGTAACATGCTGGCACCTCTGCTGCCAGTGTTTTACAGTTAATTTACAGTGACATTTTTTACAGTGTGAAGTGGCCAGTGGGTGGCGCTACAAGAGAGGGAATTCTGATAAAAAGGCAGGGACACAATGTGTGAAAACTCCAACACTGCTGTCTGATATACTCAGATCAACATCTTATTGTCATACTATCATGATGTGCTGAGAATGTTTCACCACCCAAATAATGTCTGGGTAACAGTGATCCTGTGGTCAGAAACCTACCAGTAATGAATGGGATAGAGGTGACTGATACAGTGTGCAGTAACAGTGGGACTACTGTCTCTAACTGTACACCTGTATAGCTGTAGATATAATGTAGGTGGTTATGATGCATGTACCTTACTATAACTCAATATGCACTACCAGTCAAAAGTTTGGACACACCTTCTCATTCAGTGTTTTAATTTTATATCTAAATTGTAAATGAATACTGAAGTCATTCAGATTGTGAAGAAACGCATAAAGAATCATGTAGTAAACTTAAGTGTTAAACAAACACAACTGATGTCTCAAACACATTAAGAGGCAAGAAATGCAAGTAATGAACTCTTGACAAGGCACAGCTGTTAACTGAAAGCCATTCCAGGTGACTACCTCATAAAGCTGACTGAGAAAATACCAAGAAAGCTGACATGTAAGCAAGAGGTGCCTACTTTGAAGAATGTAAAATATAAAACATATTCTGGTTTGTTTAACACTTTTTGTTTACTAAATGATTGCATAAAGTATGCATTTCTGCATAGTTTGGATGACTTTAGTACTAATCTACAATGCAGAGCATTTTTAAATCATGAAAAACCACAGAATGTCCAGAAGGTGTGTCCAAACATTTGACTGGTACTGCACATGTAAGTACCTACAAGTAGTAGTAATTATATATACAGTACTGTGCTAAAGTCCCCTAATTAGTCCCTTAATGCCATTATTTAAAACAGTTTATCTGCACAGTAAGAGTGTTTGTAAAAACACAACATGCCAATTGAAGGAATACAAAAAAACATAAATGTGCTGAGACATTGGCAGAATAGTTTTACGGTGAATATTTGGCTGACAATGAGACTTGAGTGTGACTATTTAAGTCAGACGTTGAGCTCCCAGTTCCTGAAACTCACTTCTAAATCTTCTTCTGAAATGTTTCATCATCTTTGCAAGCTTGTGGTAGCGCAGGATTAAACTTTGTGGTTAAAGGAAAACATAAGGTGAATTTAAAGGGTTAATCCCCTGTAATCTACTGTAGATATCTATAGGGTATCTGAGTGGAAAAATCCTTCAGTGCCAGGCAGACTGTTTACACAGATCACCCACGGAATATCCCACTGTCTTTTACCTTATTCTCTCCTCCCTCTGCCTGTGCTCTTTATCATAATGCAGTTGTTTAGCAGTGATTTAATCTGATCCCACTGATCCTGTGGCTGACCCTAATCTAGCAGTGCATTAATAGGATTTGGGCCTGGTGGGGAAAAAAGCACTTTGATGATGAACGTGGGCACTGATATACTTACAAATGTAGTAGAGAAACAGGTATCCACACTAATTTAGCCTGTGTCAGGTACTGAACTGTTCCAGTGTAAAATAATGTTAATTAACAGGATATAAGTCATCTGTTCAGCAGAAAATAAAATATGTAGATTTGTATATTTTGACAATTTTATATTTGTAGCTTCAAATTCAGCTTATGTATAAGTATTATCTTAGTGATATCTCAATTAAATGTGTACTATTTGGGCATTTTTATGTTGTGTATGTCTATTATTATCATTCAGCTCTGCACTCTTAACTCTTCTGCCCCCTTGTGGATGTAAATGTAATTGACTACACTTGATTGTTTCTGTGAAACTATTATCACCAACCAATAATAACAAGACCACATGGAGATCTTAATGAAGTGACTGAACTGACTTCAGGACACAGTATGAACATTAAAAAAATAACAAAAGCTCACTGTATAACGACTGTGGAAGTCATTGTAGACACAGAGTCTCCAAACACAAACACCTCAGGAGTAAGTTTGCTTATGTATAATACGTTTTCCTGATGACTGTAATAAATAGAGGCATCTGACCCAGGGCGAGTCTACTAGCAGCCCTGGTGCTGTCTGAACATTGAGGTTTTATTCATTTTTTAAACTCGCAGTAAGTCATATCTTAGTTACGCTTTTTGGTCAGTAGTACGTTTTCTGAACGTTACAAATTTCCTTCTTAGAATGTTCAATCTGTCAACTTTTCTAGAGCATTTTTATTTAATTTTTTTAACATTCCAGTAACGTTATGAGGACCTCATCTACAGTAATTAAAATACTGACCACACAGAGAAACACCTTTTAAAACAGTTTGAAACAGAAACAATAAGTAATAAATAAGCATTATTTATTAGAGATAAATGATATGAAGTAAACATGACCTGACTTAGCTTTGTACTGTGCTGAACATCATCTTCCAGCTCACTCCAACTACAGACTCCTCCCTCTTTCCCGCGCAAATGAGTTGTGACGTCATGATATTCAGAACCAATAAAACGACTCACTTATGTTACTGCAAACTTTACCAAAACAGTTTGTGAATTGGGAACATTCTGTGAGAAACATTTCAAAAACATTGTTATGCAAACCATTATTATCTCAAATATTTTCAGAACGTTCCAGGAACATTATTTGTGTCAAGGTTCCTGGAAACTTTTAAAAACGTTGCTGAACATTATGAGAACGTTCTGTGTTAGCTGGGACTGTGTCCCAAACCATCTCAGTTCATCTGTGAGACCTTCATTAAAATCTGGATGCAGTTTGAGTTCCTTGAGAAAAATTTTTATGATGGATTTTACAGAAACAATTGGACTATTTTAAGTGACTATGAAGTTCTAGTGTTTGTTTAGTAACATTAGGCTCACAGCTGTATTTCAAGACTAAAGAAGCAAAATCTAGACTTAAGCTTGTCTTGACTGATTGAATACACCATAAAAGTGATCCACCTTCAACATCCCTTGAATGCTATAGAACCTTTCTGAGCCTGTCCACTATAATAATAATTTCTGATGTAAATAGCTGTTGGGGTCTTTACAGGCGTTGTCCTATCTGGGGCTGGACGTGACTGAGGAGAAGAGGAGGCAGCTCAGAGAGAGTCTCTCTACAGACCCTCAGGGCACAGTTGCATATGGAGGTGAGATCAGAGGTTTTATCACCATGACCAAAACTTTTCTCCAAGAAGATTCCTTATAGGTCACTCCACCATAGTTAATTTCTGATTTTTTAATTAAATAAATGTACAAATAAAATACATTTTTAATTTATTATGGTGGAGATAGGAACCAGACGTCACAATATCTGTATCATTAAGAAATATGCTCATTTTATTTATTATCTAAAACAACAAAAGAAAGTCATAAAATACATAATAATGTGATAAATTATGTAATCATGTGCAATATTATTCATATTAATATATTTGTATTAAAAATTGCTGTTGATGTCATTCTTTACCTGAAACAGACTTTGTGGAGGCCACTCGCAGTGTGTATCATGATAAACTAGAGGAGGCAGGACTAGCACAGGGACCCTTCATGTTCTCCTATCATGAAGCAGCGAGTCTGATGGACACATCCGCCTTCCACTCACCTGTAAGTCAGTATGAGGAACCTGCTGTGAGCACTGCACAGATTTACTCTTTAACATTTTTTAATGTTTTCTGCCCTGCAGCATTAGTGTTAACAATCATTTAAAGGAATATTTCAACAAAACAAATGTAATCAGGCATGTTCTGTGTTTAAAGTTACCTTCTTTTGCTTTAACACTGGAACTGCAAGGCTAATTTAGCAAGTAATGGAAGCTATTGCTGCCTTCAGGTCCTCCGTGAAAATGCCAGCTTGTTGTTGTTATGCCAGGATATGGATTCAAGTACAGTTAGGGTTTTAGTCATATCTGCACAATGCAATACATCTTAATCAAACTGAAGTGCATACAGACTTGAACTGTTCAGTTGGCATATAAAAATTACCATTTACTGAAGGGGCAACATACCAGCAGCTGCCATGATGTTTTTACTGACATCCCCAACTCAGAAAGTCATGGCTCATCAACAAATCTGAGTGCTTATCTAATAAATATATTTCTGACACAAATTCAGCACAATGCTAACTGCATGCTTAACATCTTAAATAGCCTGACACCACTGGTGGGACCAACATCTATTCCTTCAGTTCAGATATTCATTACACACAAAAGTAAGTAGTCATAGAAAAGTTGTCTCTTTTGAGCTGCTAATGAAACATTTTGAAAAAAAAAACACAATTCATATCTTTTTGGAATAAGCCTTGGTAAAAAAAAGTTTGACATGCTGATTTTTTTGTTGCAGTCCTTTATTGATGTTTGTTTCCCAAACAAACACGACTAAGCACTTCTGAGTTGTGAGATGAACCTGCATAATGTCCCTTCAGTGCTGTACAGCCTGAAAGAAATCATTTCTGGGACTAATCATCAGTGTCAACATTGCTGTAAAAACTAAAAAATAAATAAATATTTGGGTATGCAGGTTCAGGTGGAAAATCTTAAAAACTGGAGTTTTAATCCTCTGGAGTCAGCACTCCTGTCAGCGGCATATTAATGAAATTCTGCAAAAACACTTATATAACTGTGAGATTTTATCTTAGAAACAAAATGGAACATACCCCGGAAACCTTAATGGTCTTCTTTACAAATATATATAGCTTGAATCAAAATATCAAATTTTTAAATATTTGTGAAAGGCAAGACAGGTTTTCCAGAGCAAGTCAGACAGCTGCTCATTCATATGATAGATGTGATCATTTCGGACATTCTGGTGGTGGTTTTCCAGCCGTGGAATGTGAATCTGAACAAAGAACTCTTACCTGAGTGTTCACACCTGTCTCATAAATATCCACTGAATGAGTGAGCATCAACTCACATTTGTTAAACTTTAGAAATAAGACCACATACAATTTCCAAAAACTGTAATGAGCAGTGTGTAGCAAACACCTCTGTTTATTCAGTTCTGAGTTCAAAACTCTTGACTAGGAATGATTAGAGTGTTTTTCAACAATATATCAGCACATCTGAAAATAGGTTTTTGGAAAGTTTAAGTTTAGAGCAGATTTAATCAAAATATAGATTTATGACACTCTTACTGTTTTGACACTGTTGCTGAGTTTAGGCTGAACAAAAGCCTGAGTAACACTTTGAGGAACAAGTCATTTTAGATGGGTGTAATTTGTAAAATAAAATAAAAAAATTCCAAGGCATGTCAGACTACATCAGAGTGTCTGAAACCCCTCAGAGTCCAGGGGGTTAATGGGATACATCATATTGTCCTTGTCTCAGACTGTGTTGAGTTGTTGAGTAATCTTAATTACCTTAACTTGATTATGTGGTTTCTGACACTATGATATACTATCACATACAAGTACATGAGCATGTCTAAAAACAGTAGCAGCAGCCTTAAAGCTTGAGTTTTGTTGATAAATCTGTACATTGTTTATGTGACACTGAGTTACAGTACAGTGAGGAAAATAAATATTTGAACACCCTGCAAATTTGCAAGTTCTCCCACTTATAAATCATGGAGGGGTCTGAAATGTTCATCTTAGGTGCATGTCCATTGTGAGAGACATAATCTAAAAGAAAAAATCCGGATATCACAATGTATGATTTTTTAATAATTTATTTGTGTGTTACTGCTGCAAATAAGTATTTGAATACCTGTGAAAATCAATGTTAATATTTGGTACA
>BRDA01009614.1:0-11511 GCA_036984385.1 Crenuchus spilurus
ATCTAATCCAAAGGTCTCGACTGTTATGAGAAGAGCTTGGAGATTCTCTCTGGAGGTTGTCAAACGTTAGCATTATGTATGATGTGTGAATTCTACATCCTTGTCAGGAAAATCCTAGTGAAATGTTTGCTTTCTGTAGTACCTCATTTATCAGACGGGTGACTACTGTTCCCAAACCAAACTAAAACTAAATGCTATTGGACTTTTGGACATGCATTAGATCCCTTTTTGGCCTTTAATAACCCCTTGAGTAGCCTACTTGGATGAATAGTGGGTGAAAGTGTGGATGACACAATAGCAGTGCTGTCAGTCAAGCATATTCACTGCTAATCTAAGCTGACTAACTTTAAATGCTTACATATTCTTACTAGTTTATTGTTGCAATAATGGGAGCTCAGTCAAAACAGACAAGCCTTCTCAGAGGTTACCTGGAGCTCCAACTTGGAAAAAGTGGATGTTTACCTCATTATTGGGCATTAAGCCAATGGAGATGCATTAGGCAACGGAAATGCCCACCTGTATAAACAATACCCATGTCGCGTGGCACGCTGATCTTTGGCCACATAAAGGCTACAATTAAAACAATTAAACAATTCTTATTGCCCAAAGTTCCCTGCGTACTCGTCAGAATTTCCATAGAATCATTTATTATTTTCCTCACAGCAGGTACATGCCTCTACAAAAGTCACAAATCCAGATATGTTTACAATATTATTTATATTAGATTAGATTAAGATATGTTATTATTCAATATTCAAGAACTGTGTAGATCATATCTGGAATGTTTCATTGCTACATACATTACAAATATTTGACTGTAATATGGAAGACCTTACTGTCCATAGGATTAGTTATACACTCACTGGCCACTACATTAGGTACACATAGCTTGTATCTCCATAAACAGTTGGACTACAATCTGCGGAACTAAGTGCAAGTATATGGAGCTAATAAACTAGTATAGGGTCTGTGCTCCGTATGATGTAGCAGTGAGTGTGTAAGAACTGTTACAATATACAGGACTTTGACTATTTGCTGGAAATCTTAAAACAGTGGTATTTGACTCCCAGTCAGTGACTGCACTGCATAAATATAACTGCTCTCACATCTCAAAGGACAAACAACAGATTGGACTTTAATATGAAATGAACAACATTGAACATAGTGTTCAGGTTTTAGTGAGGCTTTTATGAAGCAAATCATCATCTCCTACAAAGAGCTCGTAGTCACTCAAATACTAAACAATAGATGCTAGATTTAATGGTATTTAAAAGTTGTCTTTAAAAAAAAAAATTGTCTTTTTTTTTGAAGCTCGAGTGTATTGTGAAGCTCATAAAAAGGGAATGTTTATGATCACTAAAATGTATGTGGCATCATAGAACCATTGCATTCTTAGACTATTAGAGTTCCTAAGATGGGTATAAGTACTACTACAACACTTCATTGGGTCATTGACCAGAGTTAGAAATAAGTGTGGAAGAGAAAGTTGACTTTTCTGTATCATACTGAAATCATTTCACCCTTAGGATGAGTAAAAAAGACTGATATGATGATGTACAGTGGACTTATAGTCCACATCCAAAACACACCACTCCTAACCCACACTCTTCTAATGTCTTCAAGTATTTTTGTTCAGCTAACAGTGGACCAACAGTCTGTGTCTTCCTACACTGTGTGTCCAAATGTTTGTGGACACCCCTTCTAATGAATGTATTTAGCTACTTTTAGGTGCACTCATGACTGACACAGATGTACGCACAGCTTGTCTAGTCCCTGTATAAAAGTACTCAAACAGAATAGGACTAAACATCAATCTGTCCAATATCACGTGTTATTGGCATTAGACATGGTGCCAACAAGGTAGTATAGTGGGGTATAAAGCCCCCCAGCAATATGGAACTGCTACATTCAGTACTTTTCAGAAGATGTGGTGGAGTTGTGGATGAGGTGGTGGTGCTGATCATACAATATCCAGGTCTCATTAACACTCTAGTGGCTGAATGCAATCAAATCCTCAGCACAAGTCTCCACAATCTAGTAGAGCCTCTCCAGACAGTAGAGACAGTCTCTCCAACGACAGCAGCATAAACTCTTTAAAAAAACTTTTCAGAAAAATGAATGAGTAGGTGTCCCAATACTTATGTCCGAAGATTATACAGTATAGGTTCTTCTGCAGATATCAGAGGTTTGGTCAAAGAGGCTGGAGGGGGAGGAGGAGCTGAGAAAAAAGGCGGAGCTCTTCAGCGCCATAAAAGCCATAAAGGAAGGCTGGCACATGCGCGTCTGTATGGACATCAGCGGCAGAGATACACACACGCGCACACACACACATACATAGAGAGAGAGAGAGAGAGAGAGAGAGAGAGAGAGAGAGAGAGAGAGAGATAGTGTGTGTATGTGTGTGTGAGAGAGATACACATCTATACTATATACACATATAATATATACAGAGAGCGAGAGACAGTCAGGGATCCAAACCCACAGAAGGACTGGAGCCTGACAGGACCCGCGGCCGCTTTGCGGAGGACCCACATGTGATGGAGCTGGACAGGAGCCAGCAGTGAGGCTCTGCTGGTGCTGTTCTGACAGAGAAGGTCGGTGTTACAGCCTCAGTCGGGAGTTATGCTGCTTTTACCCGCAAAGTCCAGCGCGGATCTGCGCGCAAGAGCGCAAGTACCGGAACCAGCCGCGCGCTGAGCGGAGCGCACCGGACAGAGGAGGGAGAGGAGGGCTCCGGTACACGCACATATGCTGGAGCGCGCGCGCTCTGAATGGATGTGGATTATTTGGACTGTCTATCCAGCAACGCAGCGTGGATCGGAACCGTGTTCGTGTCCGAACTGCAGGTCTGCATGGGTCCGAGCTAAGGTGAGTGAGATTCTGCTGTGCTCACAGAACTAAGGACCAGGAGGACTGAGTCAGATGTTTTTGTTTTTTTAAGAACCAGATGTAAATGTAGATCTGAACACACTAAACACTCTTCTGGACACACTAAACACTATGCTGAACACACTACACAGTAAATCTGCCAGTGTTAAATCAACACTATTAGAGTTAAATTAACACTGTGTTACATTTTGACACCCTCAGTGTTAAATGAACTCTAATAGTATTGATTGAACACTGGCAGATTTACTGTGTAATGTGTTCAGAAGAGTGTTTAGTAGTGTGTTCAGAAGAGTGTTTGGCAGTGTGTTCAGAAGAGTTTGGTAGTGTGTTCAGACAAGTGTTTGGTAGAGTGTTCAGAAGTTTAGTAGTGTGTTCAGAAGAGTGTTTAGTAGTGTGTTCAGAAGAGTGTTTAGTACACAGTAAATATGTCAGTGTTAAATCAACGCTATTAGAGGTAAATTAACACTGAGGATGTCAAAATGTAACAGTGTTAATTTACCTCTAATAGCGTTGATTTAACACTGACATATTTACTGTGTACTAAACACTCTTCTGAACACACTACTAAACACTCCTCTCAACACATTAAACACTTCTAAACACATTACCAAACACTCTTCTGAACACACTACTCAACACTTCCAAACACACTGCCAAATGCACTTCTGAAAATATTACCAAACACTCTTCTGAACACACAACCAAGCACACTATCAAACACTTTAGACTGTCAAAATAACAACCAAAACTGTTCTGAACACACTACCAAACACTCATCTGAACACACTAAATACTTTACCTACACTACCAACTGCAGAACCAAACATTCCTATGAACACACTTTCAAACACTCTTCTGAACACACTACCAAACACTCTAAACACTTTTACACACACTGCCACACAACCAAAACACTTTAAAAAACTCTTCCAAACACTCCACACAAAATCAAAATGCTTCTGAAGACACTACCAAAAATATTTCCAAACACTCTTCTGAACACACTGCCAAAAATATTCTAGACACTAAACATTTTTACACACACTACCAAACACTCTTCTCAACACACTTCCAAATGCACTTCTGAAAACATTACCACTCTTCTGATACTTTCATGCATACTACCAAACACTACCAAACACACGTCTGAACACACTACCAAACACACTACCAAACACACTACCAAACACACGTCTGAACACACTACCAAACACACTACCAAACACACTACCAAACACACTACCAAACACACGTCTGAACACACGTCTGAACACACGTCTGAACACACTACCAAACACACTACCAAACAAACACACGTCTGAACACACTAACAAACACACTACCAAACACACGTCTGAACACACTACCAAACACACAAGCAGAACACTCCCAAAACCTCTTCTGAACACACTAAACACCTTTACACACACGCAACCAAACACTTCCAAAAATTCTTCTGAACACACTAAACACCTTTACACACACGCAACTAAACACTTCCAAAAATTCTTCTGAACACACTATATACATTTTTATATATACATTTACTATATACATCAAAACTCTTTCAAACACACTACCAATTTTCAAAGCAAAACACAAAACCAAACACACTTTCAAACACATGAGCACACTTCCAAACACTCCCCATCACACAACCAAACACACTTCAAATCATAGTTCCACACTACCGAACATGCTTTCAAATACAATACCAAGCACACACCTCCAAACACTCTTTCCAGGACAACCCGTCACACACTTCTAAAAACTTTGTCAGAGCTATGGTCCCAAGAGTAGAACTGTCTGTGTAGAACTGTGTAGAACGTGATCAGTGTAGAACTGTGTAGAACATAACCTGTGCAGATCCATCACTAGGGAAATTGAAGGCAGGACATTTACATCTGTTCTGCTTCAACAAGAAAACGTCTCAGTTATTAACTTTCACGTGTATCAGCTCTTCTCAAAACTTTCAACACTGCCAAAAATGTTCAACACTGCCAACATAGAACATCTGTGTGTGTGTGTGTGTGTGTGTATGCACATATAAATATACAAATGTTTTATATTGTATGTATATTCAGAAACTCTACTGTAATAAAGAAACAGAGGATCTACGATTGGTCAAAGACATGTGGTTGATCATGTACATTATACTATAATAATAATAATAATTGATGTGTAATTAAGTTGGAAATTAATCTCCACAAGATATTAAATATTATATATATTATAAAGATTTTAGATTTTATTTTAGATTTTAGTTTGTTTTTATTTCCTGAATGTAACTCATTAGAAGTAAACAAAAAACACAATTTAAAATGTCATAACTTTAAGACAGGCCAAACGATTAAGCATCAGTAAAGTGTGCACTACTGTTGTTTTTATGTAACTCCAGATCAGTAACTCAGGCTGTATTCATAGTCAAATCCAGATATTTAGAAGAAACATAACAGTCTGTAGACTACATGTTCCTCAAAGCTGATATTGCAGATATTAAGAAGGCATCACATGTAAATCTTAGATTTCATAACTGTAGTTTGGTGTGAATGTCTCCAGTCAAATGTTCCTAATTTAAGAATTCCAGTAACTACTCTGAAGGGGTTTTCTTTAAAAAAAATCTCTCATGTTCTGTCCTGAAAAGGGAGCTTCTCAGCCTGGACTCCTCGAGTACTGGGCAGTTCAGTAGGATGTGTTTGATTGTATTGTGAATTGAGTACAGTTCAGTAGCTTGTCCCCTTTGAGAAGAGATGAGTGTGTCAGTCTTGAGTAGACGTGTATTTAAATGTGCAGAGGTTTGTTCTCTGTAGATGATGGTTCACATATTTACACTTAGAACATCAATAAATACATGTAATACTATATATACACACAATATACTATACACACACATGCATATGCATTAAACTGTAGTGAATCAGAGGTTGTGAGTGCTGAGGGTAATTCTTGGGGGGGGGGGGCTCTGGCACAGAACACACATTCCCTGCTTCAGTTGTATTGACTCAAATCTGTTTGGCATTAACTGAATCCACGCAGACGGTCCTGCTCTTCTGGAGCACAGTCTCACAACTGCAGCCTATTTCTAATTCAGTCAGCGTTCATGTTCTCAACTTCAACCACATTTTATTTCATTTATATCATTTTTACACATTTAACAGCCGTCTGGGTTTGATTTCAAGAAATAGACCAAACATGTAATTTTCAGCATTTCCTGCCTCAATGTCTGTTTTGGAGGTCAACCATTATGGTCAGTAGTACTAGAAGTTCTGGAGGGCAAAACTCCTCAAAACCTCTAAAATATTAAAGCAAGTAAAACTTTTCTTAAGAAAAAAAACCGTGTAACGGTTCTTAAAAATGAAAAAGTTAATAAAAATGTTCTTAAATGCAATTCTCAAAAAAAAAGCAGAAATTCTAAAATATTCTCTTAAGAAAATCTTGAGATTTTGTTGTTTGTGCAGCTAAACTACAACCTTTAGTTGCAGGTTGTAGGAGGTTTCAGGTGTTTTTGTCCTCCGGATCTTCTGGACCACTCTTCAGTGATCTCACATGTATGTTCTCTGAATGTGAAGTAACGTGTTTACATTCGATTTGTTTTATTTGCTCAGAGGAAAAATACGGAGGAAAAAAATCAACCCATTCATAGCAATCGAGGCTTTTCAATTCTAAAGTTTAAAAGCCTGTCAAATGAAGGCCATTCTTCTATTGTTTACAGCCCAAGACAAGTGTGAGGCTATCAAAGGTTACAAAAACATTAACAGAATATTTTCTACAACAATTTTCTACAATATTTTCTCGTGCTCTTAGAATTACTCAAGAAAAGAGTTTAAGATGATTAAGACTGAACGTTTTTTCCTAAGAATGTTTAAAAACTCACATTTAAGACACTTTAGTGAATCTGGCTCCAGCTGTTAGTCGTCTTGTGTGTTGTGTAGATGAGCCACAGTAACCTTCAGCATGGCCTCTGTTTCTTTACAGCTCCTTCTATAGGAACGGAGTCTAAAATGAAGTTATGGGATGTTCTAGCCACGTGTTTGTTGCTCCTGAGCTCTGTCTGTGCTCGTCCTCTGTTCCACAACCTCCAGCCGCTGAAGAGAGCTTCACTGCCACAGCATCACACTGAGCCCTTTGCTGTGGACCCCATCATAGACTCCCATCCTGAACAAGCTTCTATGGAAGAACAATGTAAGTCAATGTTCAGTAGGGCCAGGCTTGTGTATGGCACTGGTTCCTTTCTCTGGACCTGTAGTAGTGTGGTTCTGCACATGGTAGTGTTTTCGAGTTCCAAAGCAAAGCTCAGAAAGCTTTTGTTAATTAGTTGACGTGTGTTAGAAAACAAAGCAGAAGAACTGCAGAACAAAAGCTCTGTGCAAACTAACTCAACAGTGATCATGATGATGAGGGTACAGTTAGACCTTTAAGATGTTTACCTGTGAATTCACCTGTGAGTTCACCTGTTCACGGGTATCAGTATGAGCCGCTCCAGTGTAGAACACAACTACTGTCTGCATCTCTTTGTGGAACATCATTTTTGAATTAAGTTGAGAAAGTAAATGATGTTGACCAGCCTGTGGAAGACAAAAAAATCGCAGAATTGTACCACAGTGACCCAAACTGCCATCACACAGATTTCCAGTGTGGCTACACTGAAACTAGAGCTTCTAAGCCTCTAGACTTGCCAAGTATTTGACACAAACCACTTAGAAAAGATCCCTTTTAGTAAGAATATGTAATTATATTTGTATGCTTTATGAAGAGCATCACTGTGCACACAGTAGTCCCAGAAGTATTAAACTACACAAGTATTTACAACAATATTATACACCCAATGTGACCTAAACACAGGGATTCAGCAGAGCTTCATTCTCTGGATGTAGTTATGTTCACTACGACTCCTACCAGTAGACCAGGACACTCTTTAACAGACTTACAACAAGTAGAAAATGCTGAGAATCCAGGTAAACAATGGCACATAAGGTTTTTGTGAGTGTGAACGTATTAGGAGACAGAGAGCTTCACTTTCTCTCTGTTTATGTCCATTTCAGCAGCTGTGTTGGAGGTTCTCATTTGTTTAACAGAAGATGACACGGCCTTGTCTTTACACAGTAGTAAACCTGAACATTTTCTAGATAAGGTATGGAATGCCAAGCGACTCGCTAAAAGCTCTGTCCCTTATCCTGAGGAGCGTTTCCTTTACGTCAGGTTTTAGCAGCATGTAACGGCATCTGTGTAGCAGCATCTTGTTTAAATGAAAACATTCTGGTCAGAAATGTCCTCGAAACATATTTACATTTCAAAAGACTACGATATGTTCGGTCCAGAGCTCTTTGAGCAGAAACGATGGCCAGGATAATGCAATGCCCATCACAACTGTAGAAAGCAGAAAGTAGCAGCTCAGCTGAACAAAACAAACACATATTGAATCACTCAGCGGTTTGGTGTGTGATATAGAGCTTCAGGATTCTCTGAATATCTGCAGAACCCCAGTCATCAACAGACTGGATCTTAGAGAAACCAAACCAGGATTGTCCTCCAGTCTGTAGTCCTGTTATCCTGGACGCTGATGGACTTTGTGAAAATGCATAAGAACAAAGTAGTCCAAAGAATCCATGGATGTGATTAAATCTGCATTAAAGCAGATCCAGTAACCTACTGTCTGCTGGTTCCATAGGAGACTCCTCACCTCCAACCACATATACACAATAGAGAGCATTAGGAATAACACCATTACATCCAGAACGATTCTCATCACATCCTTTAAAAACTCTCGGACTTACCTGAATGACACTGAACTTTAGTGGAATGTCCTGATTGTGGCTTCCTGCAATTTCATTATTTGTCAAGAAGATTCATTATAATAAATTTAGCTTTTCCTTTTTTTAATCGGCCGGTCTCGGGAGAGCTTTTCCAGATGTCATAATGCAGTCCATTTCGCTGACTTGTGAGCTAGTGAACTGGAGGGAGTTCCTTCTGTAATGAAATCACTGTGTATTACATGTAGATCAAAGAACTCTTCATCTTTCTCCTCTGCGCTCAAGAGCAGGACAGAGCGTATGTTTTGAGTTTGCCGTTCAACAGATGGATCCTGCGCTACCTCAATGTCATAATCTAAATGCATTTGCTGTGTACTTAAGAGGAGCAGAATCCAGAAAATAAAATCAATCATCGAGTGAGGTAGTGCATATCACCTTGTGTCTTTACTGTTGTAGAAACATCAGCATGTACTTCTCTGTCCCAGTCCTGGAGCAGCCGTACCTCACAAACTTGCTTTCATCTCAAATCAGCAACGTCTTGTTAATTAGCTGAATTGGTAGGGCAGGAACAGGACCACTGACATGACAAAACGTTAACCAACTTGATTTCTGATGGTTTCTATTGTCTTCTCTGTTGAAGATGACATCAGTCGCCTCTATCCGGAGCAGTTTGATGACGTGATGGACTTCATTGAAGCAACCATTGGCAGACTGCGGAGGTCCCCTCAGATGGACGGCAGCTCAGAGGGCAAAAAGGACAAGGGCAGACAGAGAGGGGCAGCAAACAAAGACAGAGGAGGCCGTGGACGAGGAGAAAAGAAGAGGGGTCGAGGACGAGGTGGGGGAGGTCGAGGGGTCAAAGGAGGACGAGATGAACTGGTCAAAGGTCAAGGCCGTGGGTGCCTTCTCAAAGAAATCCACCTCAATGTGACGGACCTGGGGCTGGGATACCAGACCAAAGAGGAGCTGATATTCAGGTACTGCAGTGGTCCCTGTTATGATTCAGAGACCAACTACGACAAGATCCTGAACAACCTCACCCACAACAAGAAGCTGGACAAGGACACGCCTTCCAGAACTTGCTGTCGGCCGATTGCATTTGACGATGACCTCTCTTTCTTGGATGACAACTTGGAGTACCACACTCTAAAGAAGCATTCCGCCAAAAAGTGTGCCTGTGTCTGACCGAGCAGGTGCGGAGGACAAAAAGAGACACAGACGCTCTTCAGAGGGCTGGAGGCCAGTCTAAAGACTAAAGCTGAGTGAAAGTGCAGGGCTTGAGTGTGTCATCGCTTATTCCCCAGATGCCCAAAAAGCACAGCTTAAAAAAAGCTGGCAGCAGCACGTCAGGTTTGGTGGAAGTGTTTTTTGACCCAATGGTGTGAGATTTAAGAGCAAAAGCTTCAGGAAGAAGTACTTTAGCTGAAGAGCACTAAGGACTGAGTATTCACTCTGTTGGCAAACAAAAGCGGAGCAATTCCTTATAAGTGTGGCTTCACATGTAAAAGCTCAACCTAAAGAGCAACAATAACATACTTCATTAGCAAGTCGCAGATAAATCACAAGCCAACAGCTGCACTGCTAAAGTGTACACAAACTCTCATTTAGGCAGTGTGTGCGGTAGCACCTGGGACAGCTTCTTCAGAGTGAGAGTTTGGGAGAGTTTTTGGACAAATCTGACTGATCTCTCCACAGACTGCAGGCGGTGGTCGGCATCACCATGCTGACCACCGTGAACCTCAAACGTGACCTGTTCACAAGATGTAAACTTAACCCACAGCAGTCATGACAGATGCATCACACAAATTCAAAGTTTTATATATATATATAGTATATATGAAAAGTGTATTTATTGAAATTTAATTAACTTATTGTTATTTATTGCAATCCATTGTATTAAGAGTGTTTTTTTTTCTTATTTATTTTGTGGAGCTTTCCCCGCCCCCTCTGTCTGGGATGGTGCCAAAGTAGAGTTTTTCCCCAAAAAAAAAAAAAAAAAAAAAAAAAAGACTGACATGATCTAAACCTGAAGGTTTTAGCTGTTGTTGCGTCTAAAACCTGGCCTCACACCTTTTGTCGTGGCTAAAATTAATTCTACAATCAGACCTCATTTTAAGTCAAAACCACACGATAACTTAAGGACAAGTGGACCAAGTGGAAGTGCTGTAACAAAGCAGACAGTAGTTATGAAAACTAAATGCAGAAGACATTTTCTACACTTGTGCATTGCTGGGAGTAATGAGGATAATCTAAATTTAGGGTGGAGGATGGTAGGGGGTGCACGGCCTGTGGTAGTCCAGTCAATGTTTACTCAAACGGAGCAGTTTTAGCAAAGCGTTGACATTGGCCGTCCAATTGCTTTACAGCAATTATCTGTTTGTGAGAAAAAATACGGCTCCTGCTCAGCGTGTTTATTTTCAGCCATAATAAATTCTCGAGCGCTGAGGTTTCTAGCATAGATACGCCGTGCCCCATGGAGACTCCAATCACAAACACAACACATACAAGTAGAGCAAGGATTCAAACCAGTTACACCAAGTGTTCCTCTACCTGAGTCACTCATTAGGTCACTAAGCCTTATCTGGGTTTAGAAAACCATCCTCAAACATTTAAGTTAAGCTGCTCCTGTCCTGCAGGCTCCCTGCTGTTTAAGGCCAATTAAAGTCAGATCTGCTTTTGTCTGAATAAACATCCTTAACTCAAGACAACTAAATGACCTGGAAGGCCACTCCATATCCAAGAACATAAAGAACACAGGCCAGGCCAGACAGTAAACACACACACACACACTCCCAGAAACAGCTGGCTATGCTTGCGTCACACACGTTGAGCACAAATGACAGACCGGACCGGACACAAGAAATACAAGAAC
>BRDA01009615.1:10259-23974 GCA_036984385.1 Crenuchus spilurus
GTCGGCTAAAAATGCTTAGTAGTTTGGTGCTGTATGAGACATTTTACTGCACAACAAAATGATTTCACGTTAGGCTTAGAGGGCAAACGGTATGATTTTACTTGATGTGTATGTTACCTGGCTGGTGGGGCACGGGAGAAGAAGCCTATCTGTGACCGTGCGTGCTGTGCTGAAGACGCTTCCTTCCACTGGCTGAACTGAACTGCTGCTGCAGTGCATCTGGTGTGACACAGGAAGAGAGAGGTCGGGTGTGTGCGAGGTGGTGGCTCATTTCAGGGCATTGTTTTTAATTGCTCAGGTTTTCAAAAGATAATTTCAAACCGACCTCAGTAAAATGTTAATAATAATAATAATTTTAAAAAACGAAGTTTCAAAAAGGCACTTTCGTTGATAAAGGGCAGAGTTGCACGCCTATGTTATAAAGTATAAGGTTTTGTCACACTTGTTTAGTTTGAGTAGCCATAAAGTGAATATCTGGTTCCCCTTTTCTAAATATGATTGTTGTTTTGCTGCACTTGTGTTTCTGTGGTGCTGCTCTGTCACTTACCCTGTCTAACCCTAACCCTAACCCTACCCCTAACCTTAAACCTAAACCTAACCCTAACCCTAACCCTAACCCTGCCACCAAAGTTCATGGAGGTATGTTTACTAACCGACCTCACTCCAGTCACAGCCTCCACAGAGCTCATACATTCACTATGTTAAACTTATTCGTTATGTTAATACACACTCTGTCAGGTTTATGATAATTTTTGGTGTTTAAAATCCTTTTTATTATTAAATCCTAATTATTTTTCCCTGCTTACTTTATTGAAGTTTAACACTACCTATTGTGTTTAAATATGCTGAGTGAATAATTACATGTTTTGGTGTCTAATTAGACACTTTTAACATTTGCATGAACAAATACCGACACAAAGTTAATATTTTATTTTGAAGGGTGGTGTGTGCTGAAGAGTCAGCTGTGGTGGAGGTGGAGGTTGCATTCAAGAACATTTTTCAACTTTAAGAGGAATCACAACTTCTATTTTGAGCCATTTGTGTTGTTATGTTTAGTTTAACTGGCCTTACAACATTTTTAACAAGTTGTTAGTGTTAAAGTTAACTAAACTAAACTAAAGTTAACTAAAGGGGCAGCCGTGGTCTAGTGGTTAAGGATCTGGTGGTTAAGGACCCTGGGCAGGTCACGACTGAAGTGCCCTTGAGCGAGGCACCTAACCCCCAATTGTAAGTCGCTTTGGATAAAAGCATCCTCTAAATACCTCAAATGTAACTAGTTACAATTAGCTCTAAAAACATTCTTACCTCTTCAGACTAGTTAGCTACACATATGAAGTTAACTGGACTTGAATGGCTATGCATGTATGTACCGCAAGCCAAAATTGTTAAAATAAAGAACCAAACTTTTTTTGTGTACTTCGTGTTTTATGCGAAGTACGTTTAGATGTGTTTTATTCAGTTTTTCAATGATGATTTCATTTATTAAGGGAAAAAAACTATGCCCTATGGGAAAAAGTAATTGCCTCCTTAACCTAATAACTGGTTCTGTCATCATTGGTGGCAATAACTGTAATCAAGCATTTGTGGTAACTGGCAGTTAATTTTTTACATCTCCCTGAGGAATTTTGGCCAAGTCTTGTTTGCAGAATTATATATATATATATATATATATATATATATATAATTTGATTATGTAATCATTTTGTTGTCTTGTTTTGTAGTATTTCTGAATTAGTGTACTTTTAGTGGTTTATTGGTAAATATTGATTTATGTGATATGGCAAATTGTACAAAAATGTAACATTTTTCACTGTAAATACAATTTACTGCAAATTACTCTATATGACTTTTACAGAATTTATTGGCAACTCTTCTTGCCAGTAAGCTACTGTATATTCATATATTACACTAAAATGCTGTACAGTTCTTTTTACAATAGATTATTGGCATCATTTTTTGCCAGTTATTTACTATAAATACTAGATGATTTTTTTACAGTATACATTGGCTGTAATGGCTGTGAACCACTGGTTAAATAATATAATACATAAAAGTTGATTGTGAATGTCCTGAGAGGAGCTGTCCTGTAACTGAAACACATGGATGTAAGTTCACAGGTAAGAAAGCAGCTTGATTTCACATTTAAACTCATCAAATCAATCATACACAGACAACACACTTCAGTATAGAACTGCCTAGAGTATCTAGGACTTTACTCTTAGAATCTGTTCTAACATTATGTGTATACTTTATGTCCGAATGGTTGTGGACACCCCTTCTAATGTATGCATTCAGAGTTGCACCCATTGCTGACATAGATGTACAAATGCACACACAGCTTGTATAGTCCCTGTAGAGAAGTACTGCCAATAGAATAGGACTCTCTCTGGAAGATAAATATGCCTAATACCAGCCATTAAGTAGAAGGGTATAAAGCCCCCATGAATTTAAGTGTTTAGCAGTGTGCTCTGGAATTATGATGTTCCACTCAGTACATTTTGGATGAATTGGGTAATTGGGGGTGAACAGTAATAAATAATAGAAGCTGGTGTTTCTATGTCGTTGTTTTAGCGCAGTGATTTTTATTAGCTATAACCCATAATGAACAATATTAAAACAATAAAAGCTTAAAATGTCACATTATTGTACTGTTCTTATTGTAACAAATATAAAATCTGACCGTTTACGTTTCGTAATTCAATTATGAACAACAATGAACACTATATTTTTTATGTGGCACTGGAAAGATATTTTTTTGTTAATTTATATACAGTACCATATGTAAATATTCTACATTAAATAAATAAAAGTATCCAAGTGTCATATTCAATATTTTGTTGTAATTCTGAGGGAACAGATGAAGAAAAATGTGTGCAGCTTTATAGTAAAAAGGAATTTAATAACAAACCAACCCTAAGACAATGCCAAGCAATGACTGACAGTCCAGGCTTAGCTTATGTAGTCCTGCAAATCAGCATCTCAATGGGAGACATCTGGGAGAGGTAAGTCACATGAGTTCAGAGGGCCAGGGCTTCTGGGAAGAGTAGTTTTGGGGCAGGGAGCATGACATTTGTATTATGTTAACAAGACATTTGTATTATAACAACAAAAACTTGACTATTTATGACTATTCATAGATATTACTGTTATTTAGATATATATTTTTACTGTGCAAACTGAAGTCTTATGTTCACCATGTCCAGAAACAGCGTTGACTTCTCTGGGGGTCAGAGGCATCTGGGATGGACCATCAAAGATGGGAAACATGTACTGTGGTCAGATGAAGCAGTATTACAGATCTTTTTTGTAAGAAAAGATCCTGACTGCTTGGAGCAAAGATGAGAAGGACCATCCAGAAAAGTCTAAAAGCCAAGGTCCATCATGGCATGTGGTTGTGTCAATGCACTTGGGCTCCAGTAGAATCGCAATTTACACTTTGAAAATTACATTGAGATTTTAGAGCAACATACAGTATGCTGCCTTCAAGACTACATCTTCTTCAGGGATGTCCATAAATTTTTCAACAAGACAACGCAAAACCACATGCTGCACACATTATAAAGGCAGGACTATTGGAGAAGAGGGTACATGTACTGGATTGGCCTGCTTGACCCCATTTCATTGTGAACCGTGCCCTGTGGAACCGGATGATGAATGCCACACAACTCAAGGCACATTTATGGGAGGTGAGAGGCACCGAAGTGTCACATCAGACCATTCGAATCTGTTTACATCAGCATGGTCTGAGTGCTAGACAACCTGCTAGGGTACCTGACCACACTACCAGGGACTGATGTAATCCTCTTGCATGTGCCAGGGAGCATTTATGCTGGACGAGAGGCCAGTGGACCTCAGTGCTGTTCACTGATGAAAGTTGAGTCACGCTGAGCAGAATGAGAAAAAGTTCAAAGAATGAAATGTATAGAGTGAAAGTTGAGGCCACCAATGATGATGAAAAAGAGCACTATGCGTCAGCCACTGTTGTCACCAGATGAGCCTTTGGTGGTGGTGGTGTTAGTATGTCTAGTCAATACAGAACTGCCCTACCCTTTGTGAATGGTACAGTGACAAGCCCATACTACTCCAATAACATCATTAATCCAGTCATTGTGCATCTGCATGAACATCACAGACCTAATTTCATCTTCATGGACCACAATGCTCCAGCTCATCAAGGCCGCATCATTAAGGAACAGCTGCTGGAGACTGGGGTACCTCAAATGGAGTGAATTCCACCGAAACCCTATGGGATCAGCTGAGTCGCCATGTAGAGGCTCCTAATTATGTACCCTAAAACCTCAATGACCTGATAGCCACCCTTCAAGAAGAGTAGGATGCCATGATTCAGCAGACCGAAAGTCGACTTGTGAACAGCATGAAAAGTTGTTGTCAAGCCAGAGTTGTCAAGACACTCTGGGCACATGACACGTCATTGAGACAGTGACATATTTTGTTGGGGTATACAGATCACTGTGGTTGGCTTTTGTTTCAATAAATTGTTTGAAGTGAGGAATCCCCATTGCATGCTTCTACTTATATGCCCCACTTTCATGATATAATATCACTGTAGCGTGACCTTTTTAAGTTTTCCAAAATTTCAACCAAAAGCCAAATATCCTTAACTTTTTGTGAGTAGTAAATTAAATTAAGTTGACTAGACAAAACATGATATATCTTGCACAGAAATACAAGTCAAAGTAAATGTAATGTATTTTAAAACATTATTGATATTTGCATTTTTCATACTGTTTCAACTTTTTCTAATTTTGGGTTGCAGAATGTCCACCAAATTGTTGTATTTCTTAAGAATGGCGACTCGAGCGCAAGTGCATAGAAATGCGAAAGTAATAAGTAAAGCTTTTACTGAGGCTCAAAAACGGCAATAAAAAAACATGTAAACATAAGTGAAAGTGTTGTTTTTCTGAAAATGTTTCCTTTATTTGTATCCTTTATCCACTGGTATCAACACATTAGGGTTTTTTTATTGAACGTAGTTCATACTGCGCTCACACAGACTGCTCGTGTGGGTTAAAAAGAAAACAAAAAACAGAACAGAAAACTGTAGGGCACAAAAACACCACACTGTTTTCTACGGGACACATTTAACTGCCGTACAGCCTCTAGAGCGGAAGCTTATCGTTACAATCGTGTGTTTGTTTTTAGACGTAAATATATTGTTTATTCATTTATTAGTCTGTTTAACTTCTGAAATCAAACATGGGCAAACGACAGCATCAAAAGGACAAGATGTAAGTTCGCTTTAGATCATTAGAGCGCTTTAATTTAAACAGGTGAAACGTCTGTCTCTTTATTACTTTACAGTCGCACTCACAGGCTTAAATGCATTTTCTGCTACCGAGGTTGAAGCGTGGAAACGAAATATATATATATATATATATATATATATATATATATATATATATATATATATATATATATATACTTATGATATTTGAATTTACTCTTCCGCCGTAAACGCAGATAAACGCGAATAACACGTTAGCAAAAAAGAAGCTGTACTACATGTCAAAGTGCAGACATCACTGTAGAAAAGTACTGCAGTAGAATATGACTTTGTGGAGCAGATACACATCAGATTCAAAATCGGGTTTATTGACCAAGTATGTTGATACACACAAGGAATTCTGCAGTTGGTGTCTCTCTAGTATTATATAAGCAGTATCAAATGTACAAGTAATCTACAAATAATTACAAACAATATACAATGAACAAGTATACATAGTATACACAATCTGACTCTGACAAAGGCATCTTTCACATTGCCTGTGCAAAAGAAAAATCCATATTTTAAAATGAGATCGAATGAAGTGTTATTGGTTTTCTCCTTCTCCCTCAGCTTTTATATCTAAAATTGAATAATCGTCTGCAAAACCGTTTTATATGAGTGTTTCCTTACCTTTGAGACACCCTGTGTTATATAGTTGAAGAAATTGTATTATTAAAATTACTCAAGCTGTTCGAGGACATGATACACTAAGCATTCTAATTCTAAGTAAGTACAGAAAAAATTGCAACAAAACTGTTGTTTACAGATCAGATTTTGAATTTCCCCATTGTGGGACTTATGAAGGATAAACTTCTCATTAGTTCCAGATAAACTGGGTAAAGACAGGCACAGTGTAAGGTTATAAAGTCATGAGTTCAGATGGAAACATTTGTGGATGTAGTATAAATGTCTTTTATATTATGGCTTATACCAAACGGTCATTTATTTTACACAAAACAATACTTATTTTTTACTTATTTCATTGAGCTTCTCCTAATCCTTCAGAATCTACCTGTTGATCTTTCCACAAAAAATGCCTAGTCGATTGTCTATTGCCAGTCTAATATGATACAATTTTTTAGGTACATCACATCTACAGAATACACTCATTTTTATGGAGGGAAAAAAGTAGGTATGTATCTGAGCAGTTCTTTGTATATTTGAAAGAGTTTTTATTTGATGATATTTTTGGGTGTGCATAAAATGTTAATTGTCTCTTGGCTTTCAACTCAGATGTTATGTTGTTTAAATTAACAAAGATTTAGGGAAGGATATGTATAACACTTTTATTTGTGATTTTTCTGCCCGGATCAAACACAAAGCCTGCACGATTGCCTATAAGGTGCAGAGCAGAGCAGGCTCCCTCTTATCTGCACTCGCTCCTAAAAGCTTATGTCCCGGCCCGGTCGCTGCGCTCCTCCACTGAACGTCGCCTTGCTTTGCCTAACATTCACACAAAGCAATCCAGACTGTTCTCCTCAGTAGTTCCCAGATGGTGGAACAAGCTGCCTACCACCACTAGAGCAGAGGTGTCCCTCACTGGGTTCAAGAAACTCCTAAAATCCGAGCTCTTCAAAGAGCACCTGCTCTAGTGATCCCAAATACTCCCCATGAGTACTGATATGCACTCAGCATTCGATATCCAAATGTTAATTATTTAACTTTAGTATTTTTTACATTTATACTTTTATACTATTGTAAGTCGCTTTGGATAAAAGCGTCCGCTAAATGCAATGTAATGTAATTTTTCTTTTTGTTTTATTTATAGAAATCCCACAGGCCAATTTCAAACGGTTACCCTTTGATCACTGCAGGTTAGAGTTTTGTGGTTCTCATTCTGTCTTATTTTACATTAGTTTTAAGAGTTGTTTTAAGAGCACTTCTCATTTCCAGAAATGCTTCTGTTAAGAAACCACTTAAAGGTTTAGATCCACAATACATTGTTTCACCACTTACTTTTGGATCTTTGTTTTCACAGTTTGTCTCTTCAGCCTTTTGAATTTCCCATGTGCACCCCTGAAGGTGTGGTCTTTGACTTAATGTAAGTGAACAATGTCTAATTTTTGTTTCTGTAGTAGTGGACATGGTTGAGAGTGCTTTATGGTAAATTCTAAGCTTGAAATATTAGTTATATATTTTTTCTTTCTTGTGTAAAAAGACAGTTGTTGGAGATGTGAAGTTGTGCTTTGACATCAGCAATGGTCATCCTGGGTTTGATTATATGAGTGATTGACAGACAAAAGATACCCTGCCTGCCATTTTTTGTTTACTGGCCTTGTGAACATAGGCTGATTGTTTAAAAATTATTGTCTGATTTTGATCTAAAAATGGCAGGTAATTGGTCTATCTCTAGATTATACTATAGTCAGTTACATGTGCTAATTTTACTTTATTACATTTACTATGTTTATACAGTAATTGGAGTTGTTGGAGAGGACATAATATTTTTTTGCACAAGTTAACAGTTTCCTGGGGGTCTTAATGAAATTGCTGTCATTTTTTGATCAAAACACCTGAAGGGTTGTCCTTTTTAGAACTACTGATTTGAGTGCCCGTTTCTTTAGTGTAAATTGGGCATTTGCTCATTTAAACCATCTTCCAACTAGCCAATGATGACCAAGTTCTGTTGTTGTCAGTCTTGCCCTTCTATGCTGTGTCTCTTCACTGAGACCAAAGGACATAATGGGAGGAAATACTCAGAGTGGCCTTGGTCCCTTTATTGCATAATAATTAGGGGAGCAATATTTGATAAGTTTGACAAATATCAGCTTTTATGAAATTGATAACCAATAAAAAATATTAGTAAGCACTCAGGATACTCAAATGTACACTATACATTGTCTCAAAAGTGAGTAAACCCCTCACATTTCTGCAAATACTATTTTATCTTTTTATGGTACAACACTATAGAAATTAAATGTGAATATAACTTAGAGTAGTCAGTGCACACTTTGCCTAGCAGTTTAGATTTACAGTCTTCTGAAAATAACTCGACACACAGCCATTAATGTTCAAATAGCTGGCAATACAAGTGAGTACACCTCACAGTGATCAAGTCCAAATTGTGCCTATAGTGTCAATATTTTGTGTGACCACCATAGTTATCTCTGACTGCCCTCTTGGGCATAGAATTCACCAGAGCTGCACAGGATGCTCTTGGAGGTTTGTTTGGGTTCATTATCTTGTTGTAAAGCTGCCATGTGGATCATGCTCTGCTTCAGAATGTTACAGTATATGGTGGAATTCATGTTTCCCTCAATCACAGCTCCCCAGTGCCAGCAGCACTCATGCAGCCCCAGACCATGATGCTATCACAACCATGCTTGAATGTAGGCAAGACAGTTATCTTGTTGCTCCTCATCAGGGTGCCGCCACACATGCTGGGCACCATCTGAGCCAAGCAAGTTTATCTTGGTCTTGTCAGACCACAGGTCATGGTTCCAGTAATCCATGATCTTTGACTGCTTGTGCACCAGGTTCAGAAGAGGCTTCCCTCTTCAGACCAAGTTGATGCAGTGTGCAGCGTACAGTCTAAGCACTGTCAGGCTTAACTCCCACTTCTTCTGTGCTGGTCACCGTGCTGTAGCTCAGTTTCAGTGTGTTAGCAATCTTCTTATAGTCTAGGCCAACTTTGTGGAGAGCAACAATTCTATTTCTCTCCTCCTCATTATTCTTTGCCATGTTGAATATCCAGTGTCAAGTTTGACAGAATTGTACCCAAAGCAACAAATATAACATCCCAGCACCCCATTTACACCTTGAATCTTGTAAGCCTGAGTCACATGACACCAGGGATCAAAAATGACATAATTGGACACAACACTTGTGTTGCCAGCTAATTGGACATTAATGGCTGTGTTCAGTTATTTACAGAAGACAGTAAATGTATACTGCTATACACATTGAGCCACGACTACTCTGTTATAGCCAAATGTCATTTTTATAATGTTGTCCCATAAAAAGGTATAATAAAATATTACAGAAATGTGAGTGATGTACTCACTTTTGTGAGACACTGTATGTACAAATGATGGTGGAAACCACTTCTAATGATCACATTCAGCTCTTGAGCAAATAAACAATAACCTATTGGCACCATGTCTATTGCCAGATGTGGGCTAGAGGGCTATAAAGCCTCCCAGCACTGAACTGTAGAGCAGTGCAACTCTGTTCTCTGGTGCTTCATCTAATATTTGTTGGCTGAGCTTGGAATAAGGTGGGGTGGTGATCATCT
Source organism: Crenuchus spilurus (assembly GCA_036984385.1). Taxonomy (NCBI): domain Eukaryota; kingdom Metazoa; phylum Chordata; class Actinopteri; order Characiformes; family Crenuchidae; genus Crenuchus; species Crenuchus spilurus. The sequence goes on from BRDA01009615.1 coordinate 19,781, forward strand.
AACATCCTGACTTCACTAATGTTCTTGATGTTGAACACAATCAAATTCTCACAGCAATGGCTTCAACATCTAGTTGAAGGCCTTCATTGGACAGTAAAGAGCAACGCATGATTCAAGAAAAGCAGGATATTTTTTTTACATATGTCCCTTCTAGACTTTTAATCATGGTGTGATTATTTTTTGTTCTAATCGTGATCGATGTGAACCTATGCTTTCTTTTTCCCTTCAGGAGCATAGTTCCGTGGATTAAGAAATTTGGAACCAACCCCATCTCGGGAGAGGTATGCTCTGAAATTCATACAGGGCTTATGTGTCTCTTATTTCACAATTTGTAAAACTAAACACCTCAGGAATGCAGCAGGGAGATTAACCCTATATTACAAGAAGCTCCAAGCAGCCTGCATTGTTGTATGTAACTTTTAAAGTAGACTTGAGTGTGATGTATATTCTTATTCATATGTTCAGAATAGTAGTTTGTGCTTTGAATAAAGAAACATCCATGTGTTTTTAGGATGTTCTACCTTAAATATGGAAAATTATTCTCACTGGTCACTTCATTAGGTACACATACCATGCATCTGCACTCATTGTCCATTAAAACTGCAGCTGCCCTTTACATTGTATGAAAAATTATATATGGAACGGTACTAATGATCCGGATTTGCTTGGAGTAGAATGTTAACTTAATTTGAGTGAATGAATGAATGTTACACTTCTATAGCGCCTTTCTCCAAAAGAGCTACCTTTTTGCCTCAGCATTAAAATAGAAAAAAAAATCTTTTGCACTGCTCTTGTCCAGCCACTAGAGGGCCTCCAGACTCCACTTGGTGATCAGGCAGGGTTAAAATGGTGGAAAAAGGGCATCAAGAGTCTCTTGTAGGCATCTTTTGTAACACAAAGCTGAGTTTTGCATCTCAAACTCTGGAAGTTTCAGGCATGTTTCTGTGTTGGGAACCAGTAAATTGGTGTTTTTTGAGAGAGAAACATTTGTGAAATGTTTTATTTCAATCACTCAATGTTTTCTCTGGTATATTAGAGTGGAATACGTATATGACTGTTATGTTAACATTGTCTGGCACAATTACAACTATTGCATTTTTAAATAGGACACACAATAACAATTTGCATTATTTTGTATCTGTATGGTCAATGCAGAGAGTGTTTCACTGCAAAGTTAGCCACAGTTCCTAACAATAGATTTTAGTCAAGTTTTATGCCCTTAAAAGTCTGCACTCATTTTGCATACTATTTGTGTTGGTGATGGAGCAGCCAATTAATTGGGCTGATTACTGCTGTTTTTAGATAACCTACATGTCCTCAAGAGGCCAGTAAACAAAAAAGATGACACATATACTGGCTCATCTGCAGGCGGCCTTATCTGTGTGGCTGCTGTAGAACAATGTTAGAGCTCCCCCTTGTGAGAATTTCACCATTCTATGGGCAAATAAAGGCATGACTCGTTAGCTTCAGCCATTGAAAAACCTACAATGATTGAACTAGTACACAGTAAATCGGCCAGTGTTAAATCAACACTATTAGAGTTAAATTAACACAGAGAGTGTTACATTTTGACACCCTCAGTGTTAATTTAACTCTAACAGTGTTGATTGAACACTGGCAGATTTACTGTGTAGTAGAATTTGCATTCAGTTTGTATTTTTTGTTTGTTTCAATATTAAAACAAGTAAAAATTATTTTACTTTCCTCAAATGGGATTTATATGCAAAAGCAATAACTCCATCAATTTGAAATCACAATATCTCCTATTTATGTAAGTATGCAAAAGTGATATTAATGAAATATTTGTGCATATTTCTCTACTTGTTTCAGAAATCTGAAAGTAACCTGTATTGATTTGTAGGATGATGATAGGCCTGATTGAAATAATTTTTGTTTCAGTTTTTTCTTCATAATTAAGAAAAATGTAAACTCATATTTAAGGTTTTGTATTTTTTGATAGTTATACTTGGATTTCTGTGTTAGTAAACCTTGAATTGATCTAAATGATCTTAACTGAATCTTCTAAATGAAGATCGTTATTTAAAAAAAAAAAAAAAAATATATATATATATATATATATATATATATAATTTTTTTTTTTCCTTTTGAGTGAATAAAAAATATTAATAGCCCATTTTGCAGTGCCCAAAAATTTTGGCTATGCTTGTTCCACACCAACCTGCAGTTTGAAATTTTTGTAACATATTTTTGAAAACTTTTGAATATTGTATATTAATAAAAGCAGGATTTTCTTTGTCCAAAGACACAAACAAGTATCTCCAGATTGCTACCTTCATTTAACTTTCTTTAGTGACAATGTAAAATAATATAAATAGATTTTTACAGCAGTTCTGGAACATATCTGTTGGTCCAATCATCATAAAATTTGAACACAATATAATAAGTTTTTGTTACATTGTCTTCAAGCGTATCCAAGCTTATGCAGTTAACTAACACCATAAAAATGGAGATGCTTGTTTTTCTTTGGACAGTAATGATGTATAGAAAGAGACAAGCATATAACATGTGTGTGTTAAAAAGGTACAGCTGGGTTGTGTGTATGCCAGATGAGTTGTGAGCTAAACCAAATTCAGTTTATTCTGAGATCTCTATTAGACTAGTATGTTTACACCTTATGTGACCGTATTCCTCGCCTGTGTTGTAGTATCTTTTAGAACACTTTGTGTTTTTGTTATTGCTGGTTATAACTATTTTTCTAAGGGTTAGTATGACAGATATATTATGTCATATGTGTCTTGTAAACACAGGGTGATAGATTTAACACGGGTAAAGATTCAGTTTAGGTGTGTGTAAGATAATTCTGCTGCTGTAATACATGAGTTACTGGAATGTCCACACAAATATTTTAATATCCAGTGTGTATATGTGTGTCTGCTGGCTCTTGTGTTTGTTCATGTGTCCATGTGTGTTTCCACATTTGTTTGTTTTGGTCTTCCTCTGGACATGGCACTGCAGGTCTGGACCTTGCACAGAGTGTGGGCAGGTACACAGCTGGACCACACTGTCGAAGCCATCTTGATTGATTGATTGATCTATTAGGAGTGGGAGAGAGAGAAACTGTGAGAGAGAGACATATGGCTAGAATGGTAGAGGGAATGAACTTTGGGAGTCTTGTGAACATGCCTGGACTTGTTATCTGCAGCACAGACAAGCATGCTTCTGTGCTACCATCAGTAGCAGCTGTGTGTGTTCAGCCACATGGTCCTGTGTAAGTGTGAGCAGATATATTAGCCGTCACATTCCTCTGTAGCAAACAAACAAGGCAGAAAAGTGGCCCTTTAAAAAAACATTCACCTACTCTAAAGGTTCTGTACCAGCTTAGGATTTCTTCCTAGTACTTCTACATTATATGGATGGATAATTTTAAGATTATATTTTGTGGCCTTAAAGACACCTCCGATTTCCACTGACACTATATTAAAACCTTGTATCATTGTCCATTTTATCAGCTTCACTGACCATATAGTGGAGTGACCATTAGGGGTGTCCCGATACAGCTTTTCCACTTCCGATACGATACCGATATGGCAACCTTGAGGAATGGCCGATACCGATATCGTCCGATAACGATATCAGCACAAATTATACACTTTTATTACTTATTTTGTACTGTAAATAAAAAAAGTCTTGAACGAGTGATATTTTTTAAACAGAAAACAATATTCAACAACAGCATGTATGAGAAAAACTGACCTATTTATTATTACCCAATGGGTAACATCAATTATACACATAAACAAGAATATTCAACTGAATAAAATTAAAATAAATAAATTAGAAGACCCTGAAAAATAACCTCAATAAATCCAACAAAATAAAATATAATTTCGCACTTTTAGGGTTCTAAATTAACTTTTTTGATCACCAGCCAATGTGGCTGGTAACTCTCTAAAGTTACCGGCCAATCATAATTTCCACTAGCCAAATTTTATGCGGTAAAAATAAGAGAAATGAGTGGCACTGAATGCATTTGATCACTTTAATAACATTGTTAGCATGAAAAACACAACATATACAGTACCATAAAATATATACAGAAAGTGCAAACTGTCTGTCTGTCTGTCTCTCTCTCTCTGTCTTTCTGTCTCTGTCTGTCTGTCTGTCTCTCTCTCTGTCTCTGTCTTTCTGTCTCTCTCTCTCTGTCTGTCTGTCTGTCAAACGTGAAAGACATAT